>VZRQ01007680.1:321141-377248 GCA_013397975.1 Machaerirhynchus nigripectus | reverse complement strand
AAGGACGGGGTGGGCAGCGCTCGCACCCCGCGCCTGAGGTGGGCTCGAGGAGGCCGGGGTGTCGCTGCTGAGGGGGTTCCACAGTCGCTATTAATATGCATGAGGAGATGGGCAAGAGCCCCGCGCCCGACGGGCTCCCGGGAAGTGCCAGGCGAAGGGACCAACTCCCAGTTCGCGGCGCTCCGTGTCCGGGAAACCTTTGCTCGTGGGTGCCTGTGTGGTTTTTCAAAGCATCGGCACAAAACGGCTCACGCAGGCGTTGGGAATTATTCACGTTGTTGGGAAATGCTCGTATACACGCTGGAAACAAATCCAGTGCCTTGCTCCCTACAGGTCGATCCCAGGGATGTGGCGTCTCACAGAGGCTGCACGGGGCTCACAGCAGCAGCCAGCTCTGTGCTTGTCTGGATGCTCTGGTAAGCGCCCGCCTCTGTCAGCAACTTTCCCGTCTGAAAAATAACAATACAGTCTTTATGGTGCATTTGCCACATGGCTGCATCAGTGCAGGAGTACATTCGGATGAGGTTTGGAGATTAAATCATTCATTCCTTCCTAAACCAAACAGGATTCATAATTTTCCTCTAGTTGTAGCGTAACTTGCAGGAGTGACCAACAAACAGCCCTGAGCTTTAATTTCACCATTGTCAATTGCTTGCTTTGGCCAGCCCTTTCAGCTAACTAGTAACTTGACTTGAGCACTTAAATCCACTCCAAAGAGGACCTGTATCTAAGGCAGTAGGAGTTGCAGATGCTGTGGATTTGTGAAGAAGGAAAATGGATAAATGGTCTGCTGTAAGTGTGTAGAGGGGTTACTCTACAAAACCTGTGAATATTACTGCCAGCCTGATAGTGCCAAAGTTGCCCTCCTCTGTGGAGGGAGACAGTTATTCTCTCCAGCTGCTCAGACAGAAGATTGTTTGGCTGTTATTTATGATCACACTAAATACTGTTCAAGTATTACACATATTCCTTCATGTTTTGCAAAAAACCCAAAAATATTTGCTTCTCACCCAAGCCCCTCTCAGCTTCCCAGGTAAGCCTTGAGGAGGTCTCTGCAAGGCACTGAACAGACAGCCACAAATAAATTTAGCAAAACTCATCACCCAAACATTATCAAATTAGAAGCCAGCCCCAGTCAGGACTAGAAAGGCTGGATTTGAATTTGAAAGGTGAAAAAAAACCAGTTCCCTGGGGAGGGCACATTATTGAATTAAATGCTCAACACATGGGCTGTGTGTAGGCACAATATATCTGAAATGGAAAGGGCAAACATGACACTTTGATGTTTGATAAGGGGATGGAGACTCAATGTGTAAATGAAGCAAAAACATGACTGCAATAAGATACCAGCCTTGAAAAGTTTTGTCAAAAAAATGCTTAGTTTTCTTCATTTCAATACTCACACCTGTGGAAATTCACACAAATTAATTGTTCTATTTGTGGTTAATTTCATACTATTTTTAATAAAGGAATGATCATATATGCCCTCATCTACAAAGAGCTAAGTTTCAGGTGTCTTTTCTAACGACACCCTTTTATCTATTCCTGTACTGAATTTGGATCTCGGTGCTCAGTTTCTGTGTAACATCACTTTGCTTGCATCAGCTCGGCATTAATTGTGAAACGTGTCTTACTCACTGTGCTGAGCACAGAGAACCGGAGGGTTTCTGCATGAGCAGGCTGTCGTAGCTGGAGATGGAGGCAGAACAAGCGCAGGATGAAGCTCTCCCCATCTTTCAAAGACAGGCCTGGCTGGTTCCCTTCATTCACACGTGGTAAACCATTGGATATTTCTGCCACTGCTGTTCAATTTGCATCACAGCTCCTCTTGCCAGGCTTCCTGCAGCCTTAAAAGACCCATTGAACTTGAGCTCAGGGCTAGCTCTTTCTGTACTTAAAGAAGAGAGGAGTGTCTGTATTCCCACCCAATCTGGAGTGCAGAGAGATAGGATTGAAAGCTGGGCTGAAGCTGCTGGGGAAAAAATAGTGTATGTCCCTCTTTGTTACTTTTTAGTTCTTAGGGGGAATAGGGACAGGACACCCAGGATTCAGTCCAGAATCCAGAGGCTAATGTTTGTGGGAATGGTTGCCTACTTTGTCCACAACCCTGAATAAAAAGTTGAACATGATGTGTGTGAAGTGCTAGGAGAGCTGGTCCATGGCAGATCTCCCTGTAAACGGAAGAAAAATGGTAACAGAGAAAAAACGATGTCAGTATTTGGGATTGATTTAATGCTACCAATTAGGGGATTTACAGCCTTTGATCCTGAAAAAAAGAAGGGGCAGAGTGTTGTACGTGAAAAATAGACCAGGGAGTCAGCCTTTTCTTCAGGATGGGTGTCAGTGGTTTATGTAACAGCCTTGTTGGCTGTTCCTATGGGCTTTGGGGTGTTAAAATTCAGGTTCCCTCTCTGCTTGTGAAGACTTAAAGCACCCCACCCTCACACTGGGACCCTAATCATTATGGATGCTCCTGTCTTCTCTCTTCAGCCTTACTCATGTTATTTAATGGGAAAGCTCAGCAAGAGGAAATGAGAATGGAGAACTCCTCCAATCCCATCCAAGTCCCAGACAAATATGCAGTCTGGCCTTGTGCAAACTGTGCCTTGTCCAGAGGCAGGAGACGTGGACAGGAATCCTGTGGGGATCAGCCCAGGCTGCCCCATTCTGGCTTTGTGCCCCCCACCAAAGCAGTGGAGGTGGAAGTGACACCTTCCAGGCACTGGATCTGTGTGGGGTCTGTGTAGAAACTGATCTGCTAAATGTGCCCTGCAAACATTAGCACCTAAAGCCCTTCCAAGCAGGGCAGAGGGAAGAAATCTAGTCCATGTAGAGAAGCCCTTTTTACAAGGGCCTGTAGGGACAGGACAAGGGGGAATGGATTCAAACTGAAAGAGAGCAGATTTAGGATAGATATTAGGAAGAAATTCTTTACTGTGAGGGTGGTGAGGCACTGGCACAGGTTGCCCAGAGAAGCTGTGGCTGCCCCATCCCTGAAAGTGTTCAAGGCCAGGTTGGATGGGGCTCTGAGCAACCTGGTCTAGTGGAAAGTGTCCCTGCCCATGGCAGGGGGTTGGAGCTAGACAAACTTTAGGGTCCCTTCCAACCCAAACCGTTCTATGATTCTATGAAACTTTTTTGTCAATACCTAAACACTGACATCCATTGATGCTTTATTGCCTCCATTGAGATGTGACGGCAGAATGAGGTTGTTGCAAGTTAAAAGGTTTTGCGTCAGTGTCTAAATATAATGTAATTTTTGTGCTATATACCTGCACTCTTTTGCAGGTGTGTGCAGTGCAGAGCTGAATTTTCAGTGCAAGCCAAAGCAGTCCTGTGAAAAACCAAGTTCCTAGACTTCAAGGAGTCTCTTGATTAGCTATAAGAACAAGAAGTGAACGTTATTAATATATCAGCTAAAACACATTTTTGGCAATACAGCTGTCATTTACTTCTTGTAGCTTGTTCTGGAGTGCTCTATTCAGTCAAATTTTAACATACTCACTGCCTTATCTAGAAACATTTCTGTGAGCATTTCTACCAAGAAACTTACAACTGTGAGGAGTATATAAATCAATCTTTTATTAAATTATAATAAAAACGTGATAAGTTTGATTATAGTAATATTAATTATTATAAAGCTATAAATACTACAGTGATCTAGCTATCCTCATAATATATATAAATATAATGGAAATGATAATAAATTTAAATTATAACTAATAGTTATAATTTAACTAGTGTGGGAGTCACACTCCCCCAGAGGCTTCTCCCTACTGATGTTGAAATGGTTTGTTCAAGATTATTTAATTCCCAGTATATCCTAATTTTGCAGGTCAGTGGGAAAGCTTCGTGTAGCAGCTGGAAATCCTGACTCCACAGCAGATGCTTTAGCTGTGCCAGCCTATCTGCACCTCCTACTGCTTGTCGATGCTTAATGGTGCAGTTTCATGGGGTGCATAAACAGCTCTGCTGCAGGCCTGGGGTAGGAGCAGCAAGAAGGGCACTGGGAAGGGTGAGCCCAAGGCTCTCTGGCTGTGACTTCCAGCAGGTACCCTTGGGTGGGATTGCCTTCCTCCTCCTGTTCACTGTTAGTTCTGAGAGGTGTCTGTTTGCTCACCAGCGATCAGCTCACCATTTACTGGATGCAGGGAACACCCAAATAAACCTCCGCCAGTGGTGATGCTGACTGAAGCACCTGGTGGAAGCTGACTTGCTCAAAGCCTTGTACAAAGTGGGACATGTTCCCAGAGAGGAACATGGAGAGGAATGAGCCAGAAGGGCTAAACTTCTACAAACAGAAAAATAGAATCACAGTGCAGAAGGATCTTTGGGCCCTGCAGTAAGAAGGGCTCCATCGCAACAGAAAATTAGTAGGCAGACTACTGACCTGCAGAAAAAAGTTAATGGAGGCTCAATTAAGCAGCGATTGGTCATGTAATTAGGTTGACACGTATCCAGGTTGTTCAGAGAACACTCAGAGGTTCTCTTGCATAGGACAGGCCCAAGCTCTTTCTCCAACCACAATATATATGGTTGAACTCGATGAACTTGGAGGTCTTTTCCAACCTTAATGATTCTAGGAATCTCTAATATACATCACCATCCTTCTTTCATGTTCATACAGCTAACGACAAAGCAAAAACTGCTCTGGAAGGGTTTTCCTCAGTCCTTCTCCAAGCAATTTCGGAGGCTTAGATGAGCTACCTCTTGGGGAGTTCTGCCTTGTGTTCACTCAGCTTCTCTAGGGGGTAATTTCTTCAGGGCAGATGGAATGTCTTCTCTGACTACGTAGATTTATTGCGTTCCATCAACATAATAATACAGTGATGATGAAGTGGAACAACTCAAGTGGAAGTCACTGGACAGGTGGCTTGGTTTTAGTAGTTAGCTTGTAGGTATTTCAAAACTTTGGCAGGTTTCAGTGACGCTGTTTGTACCATATGTTATTTATATGGCTTTATGGCCAAGAATGAGAGCAAGAGCTCTCAGAGAGAAACGGGATCTCTCTGACTCAGTCAGTGGTAGATGCACATCCAGTATCATCATAGGATCCAAACGATGAGCTATTTTTGTTAAGCTTAGTACTGCTCTGATTTCTGAACTGTGTATTTTCATCCCAAAGCATTCTGGCATTCATTGCACTTGTCCTTCCTTTTTCTCTCTCCACTCGCTGCAAGGGGACACAGGCAAGATGCCATTTCAGTTAGCACTTTATTTTTAAGATGATTTAGTGCTGTCAGAAGGAGGTGGTGTGGCAGTTCTCAAGATGAATGTTCTCTGTCCAAGAGGAAGATACAGTGCAGGGAGCAGGACAGATATTTCCTAGAATCACAGAATATGCTGAGTTGGAAGGGACCCACAAGGATTATTGAGTCCAACTTCTGGGCCTGCACAGGACACCACAAGAATCACACCATGTGCCTGAGAGCATTAACAAACACCTCTTGGATTCTGCCAGGCTTGGTGCTGTGACCACTTCCCTGGGGAGCCTGTTCCAGTCCCCAGCTACCCTCTGGCTGAAGAACTTTTTCCTAGTATCTAACCTAAAATGACTTTATGCCATTCCCTCAGGTCATGTCACTGGTCACCACAGAGAAATTTCACGATTCCCACCCCTATTTTCCTTCTGGAGCTTTCAGTGAGCAGCCTTGCTCTGCAGAGATGGAGAGGGCAGGGAATACCAATGGGACTGCTGGAGTGCTCCAAGACCCCTGGCTGGGAGGAGGTGAGCAGAGGTGGCTCTCAGGTTCTGTGGAGGAGAGGGGACTGCTGACGGGCTGTCTTGTCCCCTAATTGAAAATCAAGGAGAGTCAAGAAGACACAAAAACCTTCCCTTTGCCCCCTATGTTTTGCCTTGCCTCTCTGTGCCCCTGCTCACACCTCCCTCCTTTCCATGTCACCCAGAAAGGGGCTGCTTTGGGGAAGGAAGGATGAAGGCTGTCAAAGCACTGAGGTGATTTATTATCTCTATGGGTCCACGGGGAAGAGCCTGAGAGGCCCTTTTGGTAGCATTTGTAGCAAAGCTTAGGACCCAATAATTTCTCTTCTCCTGCTATTACCTATCCCAAGCAGGCTACAGTGGCTCTGGACAGGGTTTTTGTGGTTTGTACTGTACAGCTCCAGGGCATGGACTGTACAAGACTGAACTCTTAACAGGAGGTGGGTGCAGGCCCAACAATGCCAGAGTTACTTCTAAGAGGTACCAATTCTACTTGTCAGGCATTTCAAACAGTGTGTTCCTGCATTTCTCTTCTCTGGGATGTGAGGCAGATTGCAGCCTCATTGTCATTCACCGGGGTTTGCTCCTGCCCTCCACCCTCACACACATGTTCAGCGTGCTGGATAACGAGATTTTCTTTCCAACCAGGGAAGAAGAAGGGTTGCAATTGTGTTCTCACAACTGGAAATTTGCATATAGGTACATGGATTTTTTTTTTCTCTCTCTTTAGGTGATGAAATAAAACCAGGTGCTACTGTCAGGGTGAGGTGGTGACAAGCCACAACAAGCCTAAGCTACACCATGTTCCTCAGTGACAAGAGACTGCCAGAAAGGGCTGTGCAGCACGCCATGAAAACACCACCACCAGGTGTGGCTGCGCCTCACACCACCCACCTCTCCTCCAAACTTCACCATATGGGTGCCAAGTGGGTACTGGGTGCTTTGGAAATTGGATCAAGCCCGTGGGGGTGGAGTACATTAAGAGAAGGACAGTGCGAGGTGAAGAGGCTGCAGATACAAGCACTAAATGGAAGAAAAGGATACAGTCCTTGTCTTTGTGTGTGGGACAGTGCAGGGCAAGGACAGACACCATTGCCCCTGCCACCTTAGCAATTGATATAGTAAAACATTCACGATATTATACTTGCCAGTTCAAATTGTGTTGCACAACAGTGCTTTTTATGGGTGTTGAGCAAAGCCATTTTGAATGAGATGAAGAGTACAGTAGCCTGACTAGCAGCTGTGTGCCTTGAGAGTATGGCATTTCAGTTTCTCTGCTGGACTCAGTTAAACATTATTCAGTCTGTAATTCTTCTTTGTGTGGGCTGGACAGATCAGTTGTTTCTGCTCATTGTAAATTGCATTGGCTTGCATAGTTTGGTGAATGTTTTGCTCTCTCCCCTTGGCACCTGATTGTTTACATGTACCTCAATCGATCCTGCATGGACAAGTGGAAAGGCTCAGTTCTTTGTGGCTTCCAGCCAGGATTCACTTTACAGATGATAACTGGCAAAGCCATTCATCCCCTGGGCAAACACGGCAAATTAATTTTGAAGCTAGGCAAACAGAAACAAGTCCTTTGCCTGCATTTAGCTCTGAAAAGCCTTTTGCCAAGGACAGAGGGGTTATCTAACAGTTTAGGCAGAGTTGTTCTAAATGGAAAGGCGGGCTGGAGCCAGAGAACATAGGAGAAACAGGGTTATTTCTGAACACTTTACTGGAACTAAGAATTAACACTAGTCATCATAGTTCTTCTGGTTAATGGCATAGTGTGCTGCCAAACTCAGCCATTGCCCCAGCTTTTGGCACCTCACAGAGCTGGAGAGCAGTGAGCCACCTTGCCCTCGCCTGGAATCATCCGCAAGACACCGTGTTTTCTTTCACTGCCCTGAAAGCCAGTACTTGTTCTGGTTTCCTAGCTTCCTGCCTCGCTGTTCCAAAACACAGCAAGGTGTGGGACGGAGACATGGAAAGCTGCAGGGTGTTTCTGAGTGCCTGTGTGGCAAATGGACAAACTCATAAGCTCCATCCACTTGCCAGACGATGATTCACAGATAGTCATGACAATTTACTTCTAGCAGTCAGTCTGCAGGGATGTTGTGGCTTCAAAAACCAAAAGCCAAAACCAGCACGGGCAAGCAGGATTGTTGCTACCTTTGGATGCTGACTGACCCTTTTCCTTCTTTGCTGTGGCTCTCAATCCAATTCCAGAGGCCATTTGAGCAGGACTGCATAATCTAACCTCTGCTATCTACATCTGTGTCTGCATAGCTGGACAGAGAGAGACCCACTGGTGGCAGAACATCCTGACTGACACGTACCAGAGTGCAACTAAGAGGGAGACACCAGCAATTAACGAGCCTCTGGAAGGAGTGACTGATTGAGAGATGCTCCAGACATCCAGATTAAGCCTTTCATTTGACCCTGAGCAAATTATTCAACTCCTATCTGTAAAATAGGGCTAATGGCATTCTTCTGCTCTGTCATGCTCCTGATGCTTAAAGAAGTGTTTGGAAAGCCTCAGTGGAAGCACAGGAGAGTAATTTCAATGTGCTCTGTGCTGGTGTGCAGGGAAAAGGGTTTGCCTTCAGGCCCAGCAGTGCTAAGAACCAGCACTGCAGGTTAACTCTCCCATCAACTCCCAGACACTTCTGAGACTTGTAGCCTGGAGGAGCCCAAGGTGTGAGCACAAAGATGACCCTTTCCTTCAGCAGTCCCACCAGATACAGGATCTAAGGATGCAGCCTGGACAGTGACTGCACGCTGCACCATCCACTCAGTGCACTGTGGCTGCAGTCCAGCTGGTGGTCTGCTTTCCCAGCATAGGAAATGTGGCTCCTTTCCTGAAGTACAGGTGTTCTCACTGTCCTGCTCTGCAGCAGCCCTCCTATTTCGTTACAGTCTTACCTACCACGGTTAGCAGAGAAGGTGCCTTAACCCTTTACATGCCCTCATTTCCCCATCCTGCCTTAGTCCTAATTTGGTGCATTTGCCATTTCATTCTTGCTTGCCCTGCCAAATCACACAGGGACAGACACTAGGGTGATTCTTTTCCATATTAAAGAAGAAAGTTAAACAGTTCTCATGCCTCTTGAAACTTCAGCAGAACACTCAGGAAGAGTATTAGCACAATAGCTGGAGAACAAAAACAGCTCAAATGTGAACTTCCCAGAATATGACAAAGGCTGTATTTGGTAGGGGCTTAAAGAGAGGGCATGTCTTTTCTGGCTTGATGAAGGGATGACATTCCTGTTTAGAACACTTCTGTTAATGCTACTGACATTTTATTGCTACTAACTAACTGTTGGTACACAGGATAGGTAGCTTTTAAAATAATCCTGAATACCTACCTTCAGCTCCAGGGATCTTGCTCGTCTTACTCCAGTTTTCAAGGAAGGCCCATATTCTTTCATACATAGATGCAGCTCCGGGAAGTCAGGGAAAATTTTTAAAGCTTGTATTAAGCTTTGTAGAGATTGAAGACGGTATGGCATAAGTTAAAAAGGCTGGATCAATTTTCCACACTTTCACGTTATACATTGTTCCTGGTCTGCTTAAATGCAAGTTAGCTGGTGAGTTACTCATATTTTATACCACGGTGAGCAAGGTCTCCTTGAAATCATAGAAACTGGTGATCCAGGAGAAAATAGGCTTAATGCTTTTCCTACTCCACCCCCTTCTGCAAGGCAAGTTCAGGAGTGCCAGGCTTCCTGGCATTTATTTCTGCACAGATCTAATCCCGAGTTGGCCTTGGGAGCTGTCACTTACCTCAGGCTGCATTTGATAGGGCTCAAACAGTTCCCAGTTTTGGAAAACTTCCATCCCAACTACTTGGCCCTGTACCTGTCTCAGGTTTCTATATCAAGGAGTTTAGCTAGTTCCACTTCAAAGTCTCTGTTTATTTATATCTTTTTAATAATGAGCCACAAATAGTGCTGAGCACTGACACCTCCCAAATCGTGCTCTTGGGCACCTGTCAAATGTGTTGCACAAAGAGGATACCAGTTCATATTTACTTAACTCCTTCAGTGCTCAGGGCAAACATCTTGCGTTTAGAGTGGCAAAAGATGGGTAAGAGCAAACCTGCAGCAAAGGAAGATGTAAAAAAGAAATAACAGTAACTTGTGTGATGGTGTTTGATGCCCTGATCTGATGCCCTGATCTAACTCTCTGTGGACAGATCTTCCTTATGTACCCAAGCTTAAACCCAGCAGAGTCATGTGGCCTTCTAGTACTCAAGGAGAGCCCAAAAGAAAGAGGGAGATGTACTTTGTACAAGGGCATGTAGTGATAGGGCAAGGGGGAATAGCTTCAAACTGAAAGAGGGTAAGTTTAGAATAGGTATTAGGAAGAAATTCTTTACTGTGAGCGTGGTGAGACACTGGCACAGGTTGCCCAGAGAAGTTGTGGATGCCCATCCCTGGAAGTGTTCAAGGCCAGGCTGGATAAAGCAACCTGGTCTAGTAGAAGGTGTCCCTACCCATAGGAGGGGCTTGGAACTAGATGATTTTAAGGTCCCTTCCCACCCAAACCCACTTTGTTTCCCACTTGTTGAATGGGAACAGCTCACATCACTTTACCTGACTGAGGGCAGGGGGAGCAAGGATTAATTCAGTGAGGAATGCAATGTGTGTTAGGGGGCATACAAATAGTGTGGTAGGAGAACTTCTGGCAAAGATACCACATCTCTCCAGGCTGCTTTCTTATAAAACAACTGAGTTCAGGAAAATTAGATAGTCCCTGGTTCTCCTGAGGACACAAACAACAGAGAAATCATGGAATGGTTTGGGTTGGAGGAGACCTTAAAAATCATCTAGTTCCAAGTCCCCTGCCATGGGCAGGGACACCTTCCATTAGACCACATTGCTCAAAGCCCCATCCAGTATTATCTAGCTTGTCCCTGGATTTCCCAGTGCCAAAAGCTGGAATGACAGCTGTGTACTCTTTTTTCCCTTTAGATTAGCAAGACCTACTGGGATTGGAAGTGTGAGGAAGAATGACAAATCAGTAAGTATAATTATTCCTTTCCTTCTTGAAGATGCTCAGAAGAAATCTTTATTTATGTAATAAATTGAATATAGCAATGCCTGGAGGAGCCCCTGGCTTATGCTTGGGGCTTTGAGGAGTGAAAGTAGGACTGGTTGCTTTATTTAAAAAAAAAAAAGGGGGGGGGAGGGAACCCAAACAAAATGGAGTGTGCAATGTAACAGCAGCATCTCACCCAGGGCTGCAGTGCTGAACATGGCACCACACTGAAAACAGCTGGTTTAAAATGAATTCTGGTACAGTGTGAACTTGTTCTCACTGAAAGTCTCTCCCATGCTGGGCCAAAACTGCAGCTGTGCTGGGGTGTGGGGTGCCTGCTTTTTTTTTTCCCCTCCCACGAAATAGACTCCAGGGCCTTCAGGAAAACAAGGGGCCCACGGCAGAGTATTTCAAAATGGATGGTACTTCTCCACACAGACCTACTGCCCTCCGGTGGCTGCCAAGGAGCATCTCTAATGCAGAAACGGAGATGAGGGACTGAGGGAAACAATAAAGAAAAATAACTCTATATTCAATTTAAACCAAAACCCAGTTTGAGTTACAAGGAAGAGGAAAGCAAACACAGTGGGATTAACTGGAAGTACCTATGAAGGCAAGAACAAAGAGCCTGCAGTCAGGTTTTATGAATGAGACCAGGGGTATCAAATGAAAGCTGTGTGCTTCTGCAAGGACTATCCTGTTTCTGTTTTTTTCATTATGACTGTGCTGCTTCTTGTGCATCCTCTGAGGACAGGGCTCATCTCCAGTCTTTGACACACAGCAGACACTTAAACAAAACAACCCCAGACCTCCCACCAATGAAAAGTTTCACTGGGGGGTTGCATTAGGCAGGCTCACCACTACATTTTTGTTCATGGACTTGGCTTCAGTCTCAGATCTTAAAGACTGATGTATGCCCAAGCTACATGTGAGACTAGATGCAATGAAACGCTCATTTCAGACTGGAGAGGAGGGGTGAGTGTGACCAGGATCACACAGGAAAATGCCAACACATGGCACCTCCTATAGGACTTCAGGTGTTGAGTGACACCAGCATCAAGAAAGGTGTCACCCCAGTGTACCTGGCAGCTGTGCTGTTTCAGGGATGCACATCAGTGGGACAGTAGGATTTCTTCAGAGCATGCAGCAAGTTGACACCGGTGAATGAACACATTAGGCAGACAAATGCTTTGCTCACTCAAGTTGCCAGGTCACTGAGTTAGTATCTCACGTAGTAACCAGTTATGAGTAGAGTAAATCCTGCCCTCTCCATTTCACATCTTAGGCCATGCTGCACAACAGTAACATCACGAACAAAACTTCACTTTATGCCCAGGTGAAAATGTCCAAAGAGATGAGAAACCACGCAGTGTACTTTTAAAATTTGCGTGTCTGTGCATATATGCACACACAAACACAAATATATATTTGTAGTAAATACATAGAAACTTTTACACGATTATAACTATTCCAGTATATCCATGATATACTCCTATCACTCACCAGGACAATACATTCTGTTTGTTGCACTGCCAGAATCTCTTGCTCAGTTACCTTTTAAATTACAATTCTTGTAAGTTCTGCAGAATTGCTCAGTGGAAGGTCAGTCTTTGGCAAGCAGGTATCTGCAGAAAACCAGTGGTGGTCCTTCAATATGTGAAGGTTCCCCTCCCAGTTTCCTTTAAGTATCAACTCTGTTTTCATAGAAATAGTTTCTCACAATATGCTACAAACCTGATAAGCCAAGCAGGATTTTTCTTTCAGTATCTACAAATAATTCACATCCTCTCTACGCCATGCAATGCAAAAAGTAAAATCACGTTTGCCATTGATTCTAGTCTGATTTGGCCCCATAACTGTTTTAGTTAAAAAGAACAAACACAAACAAGCAAACAGAAAAAGCAGCTCTCACATGAACCATAAAAAACAGCAAATAAAGCTCTACTGATTTACATTTCCAAAGGAAATACCTTTTAGTAATAGTTAGTTAACTCTGTCTGCAGTTGTTAAGTCCAAACATTGCAATCGTGAGAAATGAGGATGGAAAACTAACAAAGAGCAAGAATTACTGACTTGTCCAGACTGAGACACACACCCACACACACACCCCCCCCACACCCCTCGTAAAAATCCTTACACACTTTTTAAAAATTACTCTGAATCACCTGTGTGATGTCCTTGTTAAATATCAAAGCAGATGAGCTTGAACAGGTCTACTGGAAAAAGCACTACATTAAAAATGTGTCATTCAAAGCCTTAGCTAAAAAGTATTTCCAGAAATTAAATTTTATGTCTCTCAGTGACATTGCATTATTCACAAAATCTCGCATAATGTTACACTTACTGACATTGATCAGCTGTCAAAGAAAACTGAGCTTGTTTGAGTAACAGACACAAGTAAAAAGAAAAGAAAAAACATCACAGAACTTTGGCTACTATTCAAAAACTGACTCAAAAGAGTAGAAATAAAATTATTTTCAAAGGTGGACAAAACATAAAGGTTCAGTCTGTCCTATATATTTTTTACTGACATCAAGCACTGTGATTTTCGTAATGAACTCACTTGAGGGCGTATAGCTATCCCTAGAAGTAATGTAACAACAGACTAAAGTTTGCACCCCAATATTTTGATACAAACTATGACTGGATATTTCCAAAAGAGTCCCTTTGACACTAAATAGCTATTTTAGGATTTGTAATTAAAAAAATAATCTTTAAACAGTACAAAAACCTAGGTAAACCAAGTCTCAGTCAGTGTAAGAGAGGACCTCTTAATAAAGGGAAGGTAAATCCACCTTTGGAGTCGTTACAACAATGCACAGAAATGAGACCAGAAACACACAGTAAGTTACAGGTCTGATTTACTGGAGTTCTTCAGCCATTTCCACCTTAGGGTCATTTCAGATTGTAGTATGGACCCAGAAAAATATTTCCTAAAAAATAAAACACTGGGAAGAGAGAGCAGTATCTGTTTCCACACGCTGAGGATCTGATGCGCTGGAAGGGGCAGCCCTGCCTTCATCAGCTGCTTGCTGCAGTGGTGGATGTGCTCAGAGCCAGGAGCCTGATGTTCAAACATCTCACCACTGGCATCCTGTCTCCATCCCTCATGGCTCACTATGTCTAACGAAGGTCAGAATAAACAGGCCTTTGGGGCAAATTCAACAGATGCTGTGTGCACAGCAGCCAGCGTAGGAAGTTCAGCCTCACTTCTCTAATGCTCACACACTGCTCTGTGCCTGCTGCCTGCTCTGCTTTCCCCATCGCTTGCACCTCGTGTTTGCACAACGCTTCAAATGTGTGAAGACGCAGAAATTCTAGAGTATGGGTAAAGTTGACTGCAGTTCCAGGGCTCAAACACCTTACTTAGCTCCTGGAAAATCTGACCCCTCACCTCTCCAGTGTTCCATGCCACATACAGGTTTCTGTGCTCACAACAGCCACTGTGCACACGAAATAAAATAAAAGTAACATTCTGACATTAGCAAGGAGCCAGGCTTTTCACCAAGAGTCCTGTGAAAAATCTCAGTTCAACACGTAACTATTAGATTTTTAGTACAGGGCATGTCACGGAATTAGTGTTTTCCTTACAAATATATGGCACTAAGTGTAAAAACTTTATGACCTATTCCAAATATTGTACCATACTTCACAGCAAAGCTTGAAAAAGAATCCTCTAACTCCCACTTCTTCTAAATATACAGCTGGTGGGAGGCCAGGGTGTCCATGAATGGTCGCACAAGGTTGTCTGTAGAGAAGTAGAAGATCAAGCCAAAGGTGATGGAGATGGGAAGAGCAGGCAGTGCTTTCTTAAAAACAGCTAGTAGTAAAAGTGTTAGGCATAAACCCTGTCAGAGAGAAGAGAATAAAAAACACAAGGAGATAATAGTAAGACAACCAGAAATATATGTGTCACCAACAAACCAACATACAGATAAAATTATCTATATGCTCTGTACAGCACTGAAGCCAGCCTGAGCTACCAGCAGCAGAGTATGTGTTTGCCCACACCTTCATGTTTCACACAAGTTGGCCAAGTTTTAACTCAGCAATCTGGAGCACAGCTCTCTGCTGAGAAAGTGGTATAAACAGCTAATGCAGAGGTACAGCTGACCCCGAGAGGTTAACTGCTTTACATATTATTTTACTGCTTATTCTATGCCATTATGAATGAAGCACTGATCCAGCAGACAAAAGCACTTAAATCCTGGTGAACTGCACAGACAGGAGTTCCACTGAAGGACTCTAATACACACCAGGATGTACTTATAACATATTCCCAGTTTACAAGGTCCCTTTGGGTAAAAAAAGAAGCAAAAAAAGAAACAAAAAACAAAACCCACACCAAACCAAATCCACTGCTGTTCTTTTGGCTGGATTGCTTATTACAATGGGTGAGTTCTGGTTTTATCTGGATAGCAGGCCAAGATCTGCTTTTTGGAGCATGTGAGGAAGCTGTTGTATATTCTGGGTAGATACTATGGCTAAGTGCCTTTAGATATTAATTCCTTCTCTCATCAGAGCCCTTTGTAATTCCTCCATGATGACAAAACTTCAAAGACACTGGGCTCCAAAAATATCTACTAGCTAAATACCAGCAGACAGTATTTTTTAAATTCTTTTTTTTTACCAGTGTTCCTAGACTGCAGATTTGTTTACAATCCACCTGAGCCTGTAGTTCTGTTCTTACTGTCTCAGGGACCATATCTGGCCTACACCTGCTCTTTAAATCGCATCTCCCTTTTAAGATGTGCTTACTGCTGGGAAACTGGAGGGACATTTTTGGGAACCAGGAACCACATAGCAGCAAGATTATGAAACTGCAAAAGGAAACAGAACAAGTTTTAACAGCAACAAAAAAGACACAGAATGGGGCATTTGGCCTCCCAAGATGGATGAGCAAGATTTCCCCCAGCAAAGGGGCCCCGTGCTGGACTGCAGCATAAGGAGCTTGGGGATCCTATGGGTTTCTCCGACCTGTGGGGTTGGAAAGCTACACTGAACAGACTCCAGTGAAGGCAGCTCATTTCTAGTTCTCATGCTTTTTGATGCACAGTCTTCAAAAGTGAAAGTCACTTGCACTGTCCTTGTGTTGTAAGTAGGAAAATGGAGGCCCAAGAAGGACACTGTAATTGATTTTCTTTTACATTCTAAAAATCCTGCTGTTGCCTTTCTGGTTAGTTTCCATGAGGATGTTGAGGTAAACCGCAAGTGCACAGTAATTATTTTCCACCCAGGTGGTAGCTTGACTGTGTGTTCATTAGACCTGGCAGGACTGACTCCTCTAGCAGTTCAGAGTATGTTAGTCATCTGCTCTTACTGATAATTTCCATGGATTTAAGTCTCCTTCCTTCTCATTTTTTCCAGTTCAAATAGTAGAATAAGATAGGTCTTCACCCTCTTATCTATCAGCTCCCCTTAGCATAACGGAGTTAACCTTTTCAACCACGCTTGCTAATCAGTGTAGAGTTCCTAATATTGACTCTTGTGGCTGAAGCAAACACACCAGCAGTTCCCTGGGGCTGCTTCTCCCCCACCATCTCCATGTTTGGCTCTGCTCTGATTAGTCTGGATCATTCTGCTGCAGTGGCTGTTTAAAGCCTGTCTTTAGAGACAGAGTACTCCTAAATATCTGGCATGTTACCTGGACTGATTTAGCAGTGCTCAGCTGCTGGTACTTCTGGCAACACTTCTGTACTGAACAGGGTGTGACAGAGCTTTTAAAAGCTGCTCACTTACTATGAGAATGGCTACAAAGCAGGCCAGTGTAGTATTCCAGTCTCCACTAGCCGTGGCAGCTGCTTTCCCAACAAGCACGCTGTAAAATATGAAGTCTCCAAGGCCCAGTTTCACACCCCCTGACAAGAAGTGAAGAAAGAAAACAAGTGTTAATTCTGAGCCTCCTGTTTTGCTTCCTCCTAAACAAATTCTTGTCCCCCGCGGAGCAGGTAAAGGTTCCTAGTTGTGGCTACCAACCTGGACCCACACATTCCCAAGGAGATTGAGACTTCCAGCCCCTCCTCCCACTAGTTGTTTTTTGTTCTCCCTCATTCTCTGAGGTGCTTCCCTGGGCTGCTTTACAAATAAACCAGGAAGCACAAGGACAGAGAAGGACAGGAGTGAAGGGGAAGAAGGAACTGTTTAAATTGTACACGTAGCCAACAGATGTCACTGGAACCACAATCCCAGAACAGATTCTGCAGCATCGAGAGGTAATACACAGTCAGACTCAAGATCTTTGTTGCTCAGCAAGCACAGTTCTTCAAATTAACTGTGATTAGACCAAACTAGGTAACAGAGTGTTAACCACAAAGAATAAAAATGTCAGGCTCTGACTACACTGAGAACAAGGTATAAAGTTTCCCTTACTTTCCTCCTCCTCAAGCTCCTCTAAAGAAGTGACGGGGCGGGTTGGAACAGGACTCCTCGTCTCTGACATCTGGGACTCTGCATGTGAAGGGCTCCTGAGGTGTTCTCTCCCATCCTCAGCTTGATTCCACAAAAACAGGCCAAGAGTGAATTACAAAAAAAAAAGAAACACAAGAGACAGCTACATTTATAACATGTTTTAGCCCATGAAATCCACACTGCTGTGAAGCTGCCCTGCAGTGGGTCAGCCCTTTGTCTCTTGGAGGAGTGACCATCAGGACCAGCTGAAGCAGAGACATTTAGCAGCTTTGAGGGAAACACGTTGTGTTATTGTTTGGAACAGTCGGAAGGGTGCAAGTTCACAGCTTCTCTGGCAGCCACCCAGCAGCTCAATGGCTTTAACAAGCGAGCACGTACACAGACCTAACACTGCTCTGCACAGGCCAGAGCAACAAGTAAAACCCACTAAAGTTAATATGTATTCCCACAGTGTTATACCTTTCGGGTGGAGGTGCTCAGGTATTCCCTAACTAGTCATATGATAAAAATGGATGATTAAGAGGACTGCCATTTATGAGAGAAGTCCTGAGTCACACTGACATTGGAGCTGACTGTTCACATGAAGAAAGCAGACACATTTCATTGTCCACAAATTCAACTTTTTTTTCTCCCTCTTAAAGCACATCTGTCAGAGACTTTGGCGGTACTTTTGCAAGCAGCCAGTCTGTGATACATGACTCTATCTGACAGTTCCTATTTTTCAGAAGCTCCTACAAATTCTTCAGTCCCTGTCAGTCTGACAGGTTGCTGCTGCTGCAGGTGGAAGCAGACTGTGATCTGGGACACACAGAGCTTCCACAGAACATTCTGTACCCCTGAGCATGTAGTCTGTGCCTGCTCCGTGCCCAGCTTCACAGCAGGATTGTGTCCCTGCCATTCCTTGGTATGTCAGCTGCTTCATCCTGAAATAAGCAGCATGTTCAGTTATCAAACCTTTGCACGCATTTATTGCTTCAACATTCATAGGTACTGTCATCTCTGAAGTGCAACAGGACTAGATGGGAAATCCTCCCAAAACCACAAGTAAGATTTTATTCAATCACCTTAAAACTGCAGTTTAATTTGCATCTCAAGAAGATAAAAGCAAAGGCACCCATATTACTGCAGAACCAGCTACTATGTCAACTTGGATCACAACAGCTGCTGGTGGGTAACTGTCTCAACACAGAACTTTACCCAAGGGTAAAGAGCCATACTGCACTCCCAGAGAGGTGAAAGTACACCTGCTCCATAGCAGTGGTCTCAATGCAATACACTGAAGTTCACCAGCTCATCACTGTTATATTTAGGAGCCAATGTTGTCATTTACCATCCCCAGTGAGGAAAAATGTATCCCCCACTAGCCCACCTTCAGCTTTGACTTCAGTACACCGAAGATGTGAGTTGAACATCAACTTCTGTTTGATTTGTTGTTTGGTTGGGTTTTTTAAATAAAAGTGACCTGAATAGTGGAGCTTCCTACACTCTCTGGTCATCTTAGCTGCCAGTCCTAACAGCAGGTTTCTGAACATCACTGAGTTCTGCAAGTAATAACACTGAAAAAAAATGCATCCATCAGGATTCTGGGGCTTATGTTTACTTTCAGTCTCAAACATATTCATTATTTCTGTAGAACAATGCTCTGTACGGGAGAGGGACATGCAAACAAACCTGCATCCCATGTCTGCTGACTTGGTCCTCTTGCTGCTGTGTCTGGCTTTGCCATTCCAACTGTCCACATCATAGCAGCTGGAAGAAAGAAATTGGCTGCATAAAACACTGGCCACCATAGCTCAGAGGAAATAAGTATTTAGCTGTCCCTAAAAAATACAAACCCTTGCCCCTGTAAATGCTTTTAAAACACTCGGTTTCCCTAGGCACTGAGACAGCAAGGGGGGAGAAAGCCAAGGCAGTGCATCCATTCCATTTTTAAGAAAGTCCCAGAGCACAAGTTGCTAAGAGTCAGTATAGTCTTCTCTGTGGATTAAAGAAAGCAAAATTCCAGAACTAGGGTCCTCACCTCCTTTGCTTTCATCCTGATTTCTGGCTCTTTTCTTCAAAGAAAACCATTTCCCAGGGAATGATGGTAATACAAAAGGTAACCAGAGGTTAACTAACACAGTTTACTCGTGTTCTGCTAAAGGTACAGCACACAAGCAATGGACTACAGGAGCTGTCAGAGTGCAAGTTTTCTCTCTGCCTGTTTCGGTTCCATCCTGTCAAAATATTGCCTATTTCTGTTTTGGTTCCAATAGCAACTGGTGTTTGGGTGTTTATTCTTGGGATGGATCCCTAAATTAAAAAGGAATACACACCATTCTGAAATCAGCGGAAGGGAACTCAAATCAGCTTTTTATTTAAGCGTACATCAGTCTCCCTGTTTTTATAGAAGCTAAGCTAAACAAAATTAGCCAAGGCAAACAAAGTGCCTGCTTTTCCACAATGAGCTCAGCCAAGGTGATGTTCTTGCATCTAGAGGGAGCCACAGAGTGGGGTCTTGCAATGACGTTCTGCACAAGAACTTTCTGTTCGGTATTTATCATTTGCTGAACTGCATTCTCCTTTAGGGAAACTCTTTTGGTTAACTAAAGCATGTGAGAGACTTCATCTAGATTGTCTCAGGTCAGTGTAACAGAATCTCCTGTAAAAGGGAGGGCAGCTGAGGTGAACTGAGACTCTGCCTGGAACACATAAAAGCATTTATGTAACATTAAATGCTTGGAAAAAGAATCAGTCAGGTTGTAGGCATCCTCAGCTTAGCACCAAACATTTGGAGATAATCTTTCATCTTATAAGTGATGCAATGAAAAAGTCACTGAGGTCCATGAAGCACTTGAGTCCAGATCCCATGAGCGTTGAGTCTTCTGCCTCCCAGCAATCTTGATCTTAAGCATGTGGACACCTTTGGATAAGGGCACCAGACACTGTGGTAGTTAAACAGCCCAAGAAAGCCAGGGAGGAGACGATTAATTCTGTTTGCAGAGCAATACTTGAATGGAGCCCTTTGCAAAGTGAGGAGCCAAACAATGAACAATAAAGCAAATACATTCTAAGCACTGCCATCTGTACAGTACAGAGGGCAAGAGGGGACTGCAGGAAGCATGGAGCCTCATGTTTAAAGTGTGTCTGTAAAGCATACAGACAAGGAATAAGTGCATTGAGTGAGCATCACCTAATCACAGAACTTGGCGAACACTGCTGCCCACCTCACACAGGGTTTTGTATACAGGAAGAAGCATATTCTGCACTGTATTAATGAAAGGATAAATCTGCTTCTGAACATTCAGCTTCACAAGGTAAATGTGGGCTCCCTTTGGCTAATTCGAGTTAGCAACATTGTCACTGATAAACAAGGCCTTCTACAAATGGTCTGTTCCAGAACATAAATGTGCACCATTCTTAAGGCAAGAAAGTAGCTAAGACAGTGCTCTTTGCTTTGACACAGAATGATAGAGTTTAATCTGGCTAAAAACATTAACTTCATGATCTGACTCACAGGAATATATTAATGCAGGGAAAATGGGCTCATTTCTCTCCTGTGCAGTTTCCACCAGCATTCTCAGAGGCCCCTTGGGACAGAGAACAGCCATCAGATCTGCAGAAAGAAAAGGACCAATCTCATCTTGAACTGTCATGCATGTTTTACATTCTTTAAGAAGACATTCTCCCCTCAAATTTACACCTATCCATATAAACCAGATGATTTCCTGAATGTCACTTTCCACCACTTTGCATAACTCTAGCTGTTCTAGTCCCTGAAAGTGTTGTTCATTTAAAATACCATCTCCAAGCCTTAATGTAATAATAAGAGTTTTCACTGTGCTAATCCTATAAAAAGCCCCTTGGGAATACCACGAGTTCTTTTCACCAAGATGTTAAATTTAATTAGAGGAGAAGTGGCGGGGGGGGGCGGCTTTGTTCACATTCCACAATTCATCACTACATACACTGGCTCCGTGTTTCACATGAATGAAGGAAGGCCTTTGGTCCAGTACCTCTTTGCCTACCCTCTCTCCTCCATCAGATCTCCTCCCTCTTGTTCTGCAGGTTCTCTTGAAACTTACAACTCATACCAAAATCCACGATCTCTTGATAACAATAAAAAAAACCTGCAAGACTGTCAGGCCTGCTACTGATAAAAATCCAACCACCCCTACCATGCAGTTAGGTGAGGTTCAGTCCTTCCCTGACTTGGTGATCCACTTTGAAAGACCTGGTAGATCTACACTACCTACACAATCAAGTTAGCAAGACACAAGGCAGGGAGTCAACTTAATTGCCCATCTGGCTCTTTCTAAAGCTCCTAACACCATAAAGTTGGTTTTTTTTTTGAAGAACATACAGAGTCCTGAGATTGCCTCAGAGTAGCCTCTCCAGGAGCCACACCTTGAGAGTCACAACCCAGACTTACCGTAGATGGAGATTGCACCGAGAATCACCCATGCTGACCACTCAGGTAGATATTTAATGAACACCAATGCCATTAGAGCACTGATCATAATGAGATAAGCTTGCTGGAGCTGCAAGGGACCTTTCCAGTGGATGCAAATCATTCCAACAGCTCCAAAATTCCAGATGACTATGAACAGAGTGGGGTAATCCATGGCCACATTGTACGTCTTCAATACTTCACTGGAATACAACAAGAAAATTTAGCTAAGCAATAAAAGCAAGTGACATGTGAAGCATCCCACTGGCTGTAGTTAAACAGACAAGCCCCCCAACTACACCAGGAGGAAGCAGAACAGAGCAACTCATCATGAAAGGGGAAGCTGCCCTTTGGCCAGTTGCTGCTTCAAGCTCTCTGTTCCTCCTGCCTGAGATGGATATGCTGTGTTACAGACCAGCACCACACTGCCTTAGTCCTCAGTTCAACAGCAATTCCAAGGGTCTGAGCAAGCAGGATTTCAAGTCTTAAATGAGCCTAGGCCTGTGGCTACATGACTGTCTAGAGCAAAGAAGTCCTGTCAGTGTCGTCCCACCAAGTGCAATATGCTCACAGTTAAAAATGAAAAGTCTTGACAAATGTCACCCACAAGTTAAAAGTTTCCTTTCACCTGAGCTGGGAGCTGAGGGAATGAGCTTGAAACAATGTTGTCTAAGAGAAAAGAAAGACAAATCAGAGAAGCAGCTCAGCACGTGAAGTTCCTTTCTACATGCCTCCCAATGTATCATCCAGGGCCTCTGTACCCAAGATTCAGCCTGTTCATGTCATGCTCACAGTATCACTTCCCAGCGATTTTTGTAAAATCAAGCACTGGCTATTAAATACCTTCTTTTCCACTTCTTAAAAAAGAAAGCTATCTTATTCTAACAACCTTTAAATGTTCATTTGGAGAAGGGGAGACATTCCTTTTCTTGTTCAAAGTGGGAATTCTCAGCAAAGAGGTGAAGGAGCCCTGAACTGCCAGGTTACCTGCACCATTCCCACTTACCCGAGGTATATGTAGGTAAAGAGGAAGAGCAGCATCAAAGAGGAGAGGATCAGCCAGCCATGGATGAACTATCAAGGGCAAGAAGAGACAGTGATTGTAGGGGCTGTTACCCCTGCACAGGTCACAGAACTGCAGCCTGACAGTCTCCTTCTGCACTCCTCATCCAGTGTCCAAAGACCCTGCCTTCCCTACGGTCAGTGAGGGAGGAGGGACAGCCAGTTCCTCCCAGTTCTCCCACTTTCATTTTCTATTCTGTCTCTTAGTGTTTTAGTTGGTTTGGGTTTTTTCCAGTCTCTGTCCTAAGCATTTTCATGGGTATCCATACTGGCTGCTAGCTCGTACAGGTGAGCACATTCTTTCTGTTTGCTAGGAAGGAGGGGGGATTTGCCCAAGGCTGTAAAACAAAATCCATCTTTGGGACAAGTTTAAAAAGCAGGAATGACCAGAGCTCACGTGCTGGGCTGGTGCCATGTATAAGAACTGCCTGGGCACCACAGAATCTGAATGTGCCTTTCCCTCCAAGCCTTGTGCTCCTCCACCAGAGCTTCCACAGGCAGGAATAATACCAGTTTCCACAAAGCTTATCTGGAATGTCTTAATAGAAGGCATTCACAGTAAATGGTACAACTTAGCCCATAAGTACAAATGGCAAAAAAATTTGGATCAGATGCAGAAAACTCAGACCTGACTAACACAAAATAGCAGACCTTGCTTTGAAGGGCCTGCCATTAGTGACAAAATAATAGCAAGGCCTATTCAGAGCCACAGCTCCATCACCACTGACAAAGGCTTCTGCACAGTCATTCCTGCTGTGCCCAAGACGAGGACGAGCCAGTGCAGTGCCTATGTTTCTCACTGGCATGCAAGGCCCATTTGATCCCAGGCTCACAGCACAGAGGTGGAAAAGGCTCTGGCATGAATGCTTTACCTTGTAGCAGCGATATTTATAGAGCAGCACTAGGAACACGGTCATGACAATGATGACACTGATCATTATGATGGTGTTCAACACCGAGTTCAAGAGACGCTGGCCCACAGATGGGGTGTCCTCACTGAAAGGGGTGTAGATCCTGCAGGATGAAGCAAAAGCCATATAAAGTATGTATATTCTGTTCTAACCATTTGCCTTAAATAAAACCAGACCTCTCTCTGTGTGGGAAAGAAAGGACTGCCAAGGACAGCAGACATGAGATGTAGCCTCTGAAGGGGCTGGGCTCAAGTTAATTATCAACTAAAGATAAGTGGTTGCTATGAAAAGCACATTCCTACATAACACCTGTGGCTGGCAGAGCTCTAAGCAAAAAGACCTAGAGTATAAATGACTTTATTTTAGTAAGTGCTCTGCAGGCCATGAATTTGTATTGCATGCTCTGGAACCTCTCCACGATAATGACAAGGATACATTGCAGGTGCTGTTCTGAAATGGGGGACACCCTTTCTTTCCACACTTGGTAGGAGAGTCTTGGACTCTTTTATCCCTTCTCACCACCCTACACCCCTCCCCCATTTTGATTCATTTGATTCAGTTCAAGGGACCACGGTCCCCCTTTCTCCACCCCATGTATGAAGCACAGTTAGAGCCCCAGGAGCCAGGCACTGTCAGCAAGGGCTGGATGGAATTATGTATCCACACCATGAGTCTTTAGGAACCAGAAATATCACCAGGAAATGAGACACTCATCCAAATGAACATGCTATTCCCTGATTGCTGCCAGCTAGTGAGTGAACAGCCTAGGAGTTCAGCCTGGGCCTTTTATGCTGCAGAATGAAGCAGCTTCATTATTATGCTGCTCACAGGCCTTGCTTAGGGCACCCTAAATGACAGTGCTAACGAATCAGTGTAATGCAGGTATGGGAAAAACTTACACAGGTGAGTGTAGCGCACTTTAGTAAGCTTGCTGTATGTTTCTACAGGCACCTTTACCTGTGTAAAGATTCTCCCAGCCTGCCAAGGAAGCACTCTGCATGCACAGAGCGTGTGTGTGGAGCAGGGGGTCCCACATACTCAGGCTGTTTGCACACCCCACTTACAGCTGCCCGTTTTTCTCCGTATAGAAGCGCACTGACTTTATGGTGGCGACGACAACAATCATACAAAGGGTGACAGGCACAAAGAGCATGATTACATGCTTTGCTCCATATTTCAGAGTCAGTTCCTCCTCTTCATTTTCCAGGGCGCTTTCTCTCACTGGAACACCCAAGCCAGACATTTCTCCACCAGCGACATTGTTCGGGCCGCGGCTGCTGCCTGCTCGCCTCTTCTGGAAAGAAGTATTAGCAAATATGTAAAATGCTTCTTTTCTTTGTGTTCAAAGCTTGATTCCATCATATCTCATGAGTTTGCCATGTAGGCCACCACAGCATAGCAGCTGAGTCCTAATAGAAACAACTGAACAATACAATTAGAAGTTCCACTGCAAACAGGTTTCAACAGAGTTTTTAAACCAATACCACGAGTGTCTAAGGACCTCTTTAAATGCAAATATATAGATGGACACATGAACATGAAGAGCAAGATGCTCAGAACTAGGCAGAAAAAATGTCATCTGAGGTGACATAAGCTTGACAGGTTCCTCCTCTCCCAACAACGCTGTGCTTGCTTTATCCTGCTGCTTTGCTGGCAGCTGGACTAGATTCTGTTCTAACATTAGCTGCATCTGACCAGAGCAGAAAAAGGGTATCTGGCAAAACAAGAAGGCTGAAAAGGATATCCTGCAACAGTCATATGTGCATCAGGTCCTGATTAAAAGCCTGCATCTTTACCAAAAGGAAGGAAAAGGGAGGAGTATATATGGAGATAAAAATGGGGAAAAAGTCGGAGCGGAGGAAATGGCAACAGGCAGTGCTGCTGCTGGCTGAGAGTGACACCAGGGAAACAACACTGACCAAAGCCAATCCTAGAAGCCAGTCTGGTAGGAGGGATTGAGGGGTAGCAAGACCACTTCTGTCACCACACACCGTGCCCTCACTCCCCGTGAGGGACACACACCTACCCTATGTGCCTGTGCTTCCCCTGCTTCCGAGGCTTGCAGGCCATCCTGGTAGGAGGGCACTGGAGGGCTCTCTGCAGACATCAGGGATGTTCTCTCATTGCAGGGCTCCTCCTCGCTGTCCGAATTGTTCATGAACGTGATCATCGCCGCTTTCCGAGGGAGCACTCAGGAGGGCACAGCCAAGCACTACTCCAGGCTGTGGGGACAAGCAGGGCAGAGGGGAAGAAAAAAATGAACACCACACTGCAAATAACTGCAAGTCTGGAGAGGATTCAGCAGGGTGGCTCCAGCATGCAACATAGCTCCATCTTCTCCCAACAGCAGATTTATCCTGCCCTCACCCAGGCATGACAATCCATTCTGATAAAGTTGCTGGGACTGCTGCAGGCAGGGAGATCAGCAAAATGCAGCACTGAAGAAACTTTTTCTTTGCCACAGCTTGCACACTTGCTGCCTCTATTTCCCCTCTCCCATCAGTACACCTTACCTTCCACAAAGGAGGTTTCTCAGCACTCGGTGGTTTTTTGGCAGGGGCCAAACACAGCTTCACCTCACACAAGGGCTGCCTGTCAGAAAGCTCAGAGAGCTCAGCTCTTACACAACACTCCCGCGAGCATCAGCAAGGAGCAGAAATTTCTTAGTAACCTGAAGCCTCAGCTTTACATAAGCCACTAATCAGGAGCTACATGCTGTCTTATGACTGTTTATTAACCAGATGAATTTTATTAGCAGTGCTTCTCTTTGCCCATGGACAAAGAGAGGCTTGCACAGCAAGGGGAAGACCTGTCTCCTTAGGACAGCCACTTGTGGGTTTTTCCTTATGTTGTCTTGTGATTAAAAGCAAAACTACTCGGATGGGCAAAAACATGGAGAATAAATGCAGGGGCTAGAAATGCTTGGCCTCTTTTCACCTACTGCTATGCAGAAAAGCAGGCAAAGCAGTGACAGAGTGCAGGAAGGAAAGGAACAGCTCTTCTTCCTAGACATCAGAGGGAGAAGGTACACTGCCCTGAACACTGCAGAACAGCTGTAAAATCGGGATTTCAGGAAGTTTTAAATATAAATTATAGGAAAATTCTTTTTAGCATTTATTAAGTCAGCTTAACAAAGCAAGTACTTAATCACTTTCTGATACTCAGCCACTTGTCCACAAGCAAAACTATACCTCTAAAGCACTGTAAGCAGTTACATCTACCAGAACACCTCTCCTCAACAGAACCTTACCCAAGCTCCTGTGTCTCAGGAAACAGAAGAGGAAGCTGAAGAAGCCACGTGATTTGGACACAGTCACTTAAATCTGAATCATACATTCACAGCCCAACCAGCACACCCTACAGTCTTGAGACGTCAGAGTGGGTACTTTGAAGATCTGTGAGATAGTCTCGCTCGTCACTAAAGAAACTGAAATTCACTTTGGAGGAAGGAAAAGAGGGAGGAGTGGGAGATCCCCATTTCTTTCACAGCCTCCTCAGCACATCTGTACCTTCAAGAAATTTTAGAATGTGAACTCAATCCACCCAAGTGAAACATTTTTCAGACATCTGCTCCTCCTCTGGCTTCTCATGCTTTTTCATATCATTTTGTTCCTCCTTTGGTGATAAAAGTGGTACAGTTATGGGAAACAAAAGAAGGCTAACCCTCAGACCAGGCCTGTCAGCTTCATAGTAATCCCATGTTCTTACCGAGTGAGCTGCTTAACACTTGTGTGCTTATTTCTTACAGAGACCAGGATCTCCTCTCTGGATGCTTAACACACTCCTTTGACTGAGCACGAGGGCTCACAATTTACAGCTGGGTTACTAGACTCTGGTCCAGTTACAGGATTTAGGTCTTTAAAGAAGTCAGGTATATAAAGTCATTTAATCATAACATACTTCTGGATGAGGAACGGGGTGAGTTATGCATGCCACAGGATCTGTGACCTATGGAATTTAAATAACTCTCAAAACCTTCTGCCCACGTCAGAGACCAGGGAGGAGATAAATAAAGATTTACTCACTGATAGTTTGGGACCAATATTTAGGTTAGGTTTTAACAACACAATGAAAACACTGAAGAACTTTTTCTCACGTTATTTAAGAAACCATTTTTGCTACATAAAGAGAGCAATTCTGCAGAGGATTTAAAAGGGGCAGCCAATTACCCTACTTTCAACACCCTACTTTATGCCCACTGGAGGAGTTAAACCAACAGCAAAGCCACAGTGCCAATTACTAACCTTCACAATTACATGGGAAGAAATAAACTCATGTTGAAATACAGCCAATTTTAAGGACATTCCTCCTATGTTCCCCCAGCAAGGATATGGACATGCAAAGGTGCCATATTTCTGGTCAGCAAGCAGATTCAGACCTGAACACAGCTTCACTGTCCCTTGTCTACACAGCCGTGGTTTCAGTGAGGGTTGACACAAACACACCCCAATGAATCCAAGACTTTACAGCAGCTCCTGTGACAGACACTGAAGTCACAGCTGCCTTAGATGGATCTAAACCGTCCTGCCAAAGGGGCTGTCCCACCAACCTCCAACTCTGGTGCCAACACCAGGTGCTCATCAGCTGGGTAGTGCTTCTGAAAAGACAGTGAGGCACCTGTTTCCCCTTGCTGTCACAAGGCAGGTCCCAGCAGGGCTGGCCCTAAGAGTGGCTCTGGGAGCAGCCCCAGTGGCAGTGCCCACACCAGGAATACAGAGCACTGTGCATCCAGCTTCCAGGAGGGTTGAGCCGTAAGGTGACAAGCCCTCTGCTCACTCCCAGACAAGCAGCCCATCCTCGCCTCAGGTCTGAAAAACCCTTGGCAGTGTGGCTTTGTGGCTCTTATCTAAGAGCAGGGGCCTTGGACATATGGTTTACAGAGGCAGGAACACTGGCTCTTCCCCTCTGCCCCACCGCGGACCCAGCAGGGATTTTGTCTAATGCCACTATTTATTCATCAGAGGTGCTCTTTGAACTGGCACCAAGGCTGTGCTGGCTGCCAGAGAGAGCTGTGGTTTGAGCAGCCTGTCCTCCAGGGGAGGAAGGACCAGCCTGGTCACTCTCACACATGTGCCCAGCACGACAGCACCCTTTGGGCTGAGCAGAGGGAAAGAATAGAAAGCATGGGACTTGCCTGACAAACAAAAAGGGAGCCACAGAGCACCAGGCAACTAAGAAAGGGGTGTTACAAAACCACACTCTTTTCTCGTCTCATTTCACTACTTAAACTAAGGAAAAGAGCCCTGTGGAGATGATTTCTGCCTGCCAAAAGGATGCTGCATACACCACAATGGAAAGCAAGGGAGCTTTCTTTCCTGCTCATGCACACAACAGCAAATATGTCTGTGCATACTGACTGTTTTTCTAGGCTGCGCTGAAAAACAGGGAAGGACAGCTCAGGAATGGAAAACATGGAGCACCAAGAGAAATATAAACTATATCTGTATTCACAGAAAGCTTTAGAGCATGGTCTACCAAATACATTAAACAACACGCCAGTCCATTATCAAACTGATGCCCTAAGTTATATCAGGCAAAGTTCTCCTCTCTGCTTCTCAAACCATCAGGTCCCATTCAAAAAATCATACAATGCTTAAAAGCAAAATGACCCAACTCTCAAAACTGTATGGCAGAAGTGAAAGGGGACAAAAACTAGGCCAGTAGTAAGTGCTTCTTAGAGGAGCTGAGGTGAGAATACAATTACTCCTGCTTTACAGCAGTCTCGTGAATCCTGAAGGGAAGCAGGAGTCACCGATTCTCTTTCCAGATGTCCTTCATGCAAGAGACCTCTTTCCTCAGCTGTGATAAACCAGCTTTATGGATTTTGATTAAACTGGGCCAGTTCACTAACATTAAGATCCGGCCTCAGTTTGCCTTTTATTTTCATGCTACAAACAATCTAAATCCTTTGCTTTGCATTTCATCCACCACAAATAATACCACTACAATGTACAGCACAGAACAGCTGCTATAGCCTGGCAGAATACTTAATTATCCACTCGAGAGTTAAAATTCCTCCTTATACATATTGTTCTCTTTGATGGCAATTAGATGAAGAGAACTGTATTTTCTTTGCTATGTTTAGATGAAGAGAAAGCTTTGGGATGATACTGACAGCCTGATGTTCTCCTAAGTTTTGGCTGTAGCAACCACTGCTGTTGCTAAATATTAAGAGAAGGAAATAAACTTTTAAGAAATCCTGGTGGGGCCAAAATTAGGAGGAAAGATTTCTAGGTTCTTGCCAATAAGTCAAGTCAGAATGGGCATGCTGCTAAAATGCCAGGGGACTTGGAACACACCATCTCAGTGTGCAAATACCACTCACTTGCAGCCCCAGAACTCAAAAATAATAAAACACAAGACGCTATGGGAAGTTGTAAAGATTTGCAGCTTTCTTTCTCTATTCTGACTGAATTAGCACTGCTTTCTCTTGTCCCACAAGAAAGGCACAACACATAGCCCCAAAGGGCGATTCTGCTGGCAGAGCTGAAATCAGACCCTTCCCGAGAGGGCCAAGAAGGATTATTCTGCCAGCAGTGAGCCCAAATATTCCATCAGCCAACTCCTTGTCACTGCATAAAGGCACCACAGCCCTGCAGAACCACTCACGCAAGTAAAACCCTCAAAGCCCGGGTCACACTTCACATGCGGGAGCAGCAACTCGCTTTGGTCCCAGTACCGCTGAGGACATCGGAGCCATCAGGGGCTGGGGGTGACACTTCGGGGACACGCAAGGACACCTGTGCTGGGGCTGAGTTCCTGTGTCCTACCCGAGTGGCTGCTTTCTCCTGAGCCCCCAAGGGGACACAGGTACACAGCGGGGCTGGGACTGCTTCCCTGTTCATCCGAGAGCATGGCGAGCCCGGCCGGAGACACAGATAACAAACACTAAAGAAAAGGGGAAAAAAAACCCCAAGACAAGCCCCACCCCGCCAGGCAGAGATTTTGCAAGAGGCCAGAGAAGACCTCGCTCCCATGCAGATGTTCCCGCTCCCCAGCTGCCCTTTTGAATGATTAAAAACCTGGCTGCCTCTCCAGGTGTGCCTTGAGGAGGCACTTCCAAGTGAGAGCCGGGATGGCAGGAACGCTGCCACCGCCCAGGAGAAAGAGGTGTACAGGTATTTTTACGCACGTACATACNCATATGTTACGTATATACCCTCAGAGAGATACAAGCAGCTCCGGGAACGCGGCGACCCCGATCCCCCGCGCGAACGCCGGCGGCTGGCCAGGCCCGTCCCGTCCCGTCCCATCCCGCCCCAGCCATAGCCCGCAGCATCCCGCCGGCAGAAGATCCCGATCCCGCATCTCCATCCCCATCCAGGTCCCCGTCCCCGGTCCCGGTCCCGGTCCCGCGCCAGCCCCGCTGTTTACCTGCTCCCGGCACGGCACGCGCCCTCCGCCGCTCCCATTGGCTCCCGCCCCAGCGCCGGCCGGGAGGGACGGCCGCGCCCACCCATTCGCCGGCGCAGCTGTCGNCATGGAAGTATGTATTTTTATATATATAATGTGCACCTATGTAACAACATATGTTACGTATATACACTCAGAGAGATACAAGCAGCTCCGGGAACGCGGCGACCCCGATACCCCGCGCGAACGCCGGCGGCTGGCCAGGCCCGTCCCGTCCCGTNCCAATAGAAGAGAAGAACGGGAAGAGGCTCGGCCAATAGGAAGGCGGCTGTCCCCTCCCTCCCGCTGCCCGGTGGAGGCCTGTGAGGCGGTGGTGCCGCCATAGTGGGGCGGGTGCGGGCGGAGCCCGGGCTTTGGGTCACGGGGGGTCCTGGAATGGCTGGAGTCAGAAGGGGCCTTAAAGGTTACCCGGTTCCAACTCCTTGCATGGGCAACGACACCTTCCACTAGACCAGACTGCTCAAAGCCCCGTCCAACGTGTCTTTGAACACTTCCAGGGATGGGGCATCCACAGCTTCTCTGGGCAACCTGTGCCAGTGCCTCACCACCCTCACAGTGCAGAACTTCCTCCTTATATCTAATATCTAATCGAAACTTGAATACATTCCCCCTTGTCCTGTCACTAAATGTTCTTGTAAAAAGTCCATTTCTGTCCTTGTAGACTCCTTTCAGGTATTGGAAGGCTTAAATGCTTATCAACTTAGCCCTTCAGCCAATGAAAAGATGTGCAAGCATGCAGATCCTAATGGGAATAAAAGGGATAATAATAAGAGAAGTGCATAGGAGTAAAAAGAGAAACCAGAGAAAATGGCCAAAGAACAGTTCTGCTGGAATTGTGTCTGACCCCTGCTCAGTTTATAGATCAGAGGGGTGAATAAGGAAAATTACAATTTCATCCTATTTGCAATGGGTGCGGGGAGTTTTTATTTTCAGAGTGTAAGTGGTTTTGTTCAAAATTTTAAAAAGCATGATAGTAAGCAAGATAATCCTGTAGAAAGATGAAATTGCTCTTCAGTCAGCACACAAACCACTCCTGCCTCTGTTCCCATTGCTTTGTCAAGCAGCAGTCAAGTGAAATGATGATTCTGGCAGCTCTCTGTAGCACTTGCTCATAATCTGTGGGGGCAGAGACACGAACTGGAGTCGTGGCAATTTCCCTCTACTGCTGTTGTCATTTCAGGAAGAACGTCAGGCGCAGACACGGAGTATTTACAGCAGAGATTCACACTCCTCTTTGCTCCATGCCACCCACGATGATCTTGTATACAAAGGGAATGAAGGGTAAGATGGTAATGAAGGAGACACAAGGTACAATACGTGAACTGCCACACTATAAATCACTGGACAAAATAGAATCTTTTGCAGATTCCAAATCTTAAGTTGGCCATCACATTCTTTCCCCCAAATTTCCTACACTACATCAGTGACAAGTGGTACACTTTCCTTGTACCCGTAATCCTTATTTTGAGCCACTCTGCATGCTGAACTAAGTTACATGGAAAGTTCTTCAGAGCCCCGGAGAGCTGCCTATTCCAGCATGGCCAGCTGGCCTTTGCCAAGGTAAAGGAAGTCTGGAAAAATTGATAAACTGTGTGCTTGGCTGTGTTCTTCACTAGCCAAGAGCTCTTTACTATCAGAGCTCTTTCTAACAGGTTTCTCTCAAAGGCTGTGTCTACCTTTGGCCTTTGTGCTGAGCTGTTGAGTTCCTTTTCACTGGACACTTGATCCAGCTGGAGATTTTTTAAATGGGATTTTTTTCTGATGAATTGAATCCTTCACACATTTTATGCTGAGCTGCTTTTAAAAGTTTAACATTAGGAGAAGGAACCATTTTGGCTGCACTCAGGTTTTCCACAACTGACGATCATTTTACACCCTTTTACTTTTACATGGAGCATACGTATCTGACACCAATTTGGGATAATAGTAAAAATATTTATCTGTTTTAAGACATTGTTCAACTTCAAAGCCAAAGCACTGACAGTCTGAACTGTGCTGCTCTTCGCCTTGCTGGCAGCTGTCAGTCCAGCTGAGCCTGCCATAGATCTGTGCTGGAGACAGAGAAATTGTTCTCAGGCTCCTTCTTCTAGGGGCTGAAGGGATGGGAACTGGTTTTACAAACCCAGTTGCCCTTTATCAGCAGCTTTAGAAGCTAAACTTGCAGCTTTTTGTATCTCTCAAAAGTGCTGCTCTGCTGTATGAAGGGCTCACAGGTGTCTACTCTGGACTAAAATTTGGAGACAAATGAATTCCTCTCTTCTTTCCACATTCTTACTAGATCCTCCCTTTTTGCTGTCACCCTGATGGACAAATGCAAAGAGGTGCAGGTCGTGTGCATCCTAGCAAAGGGTTTTAGGAAAAAGATTGCATGTACTGCAACCTTCACGGAAGCACAAGAACATGAATATGTGAAACCCAGCTGTCTTTCTGAGAATGCATATCCTGCCTGCCTCCTTTGCAGCTTTCAGAGGCAAAAATCTATCTTAGCTCAGTGTTTCTCTTCTGTACCCTCAAGTGGGTAATAGGGAGACAAGTAGTTGTTTTGGTCTCTCCATCCATGAGTGTTACTTTCATGCAGCTTTCAGTCGGAATGCCTTTTCACATGTGTTTTTCCTAGCTGCATCATGTGAGAAGCGTCTGACCTGAGAGCAAGCTAACAGGCTCTTTGAGCAAAGCCTCGCTCTGTGTCATAGGGACATCAAAAATATTTCTGCTTTTTTTTTTTTTATTTTTCTTTTTGTTTTAACAGATCCGTGCAGTCATTTCCTTAAAGAATCTCTCATAGATAATGTGGAGTGTGCTCATTCACAGAGAAATCACATGCCCAGCTGCATGACAGCTTCATGACTCGGGAGGTCAGTGTCTCTTGCCTGGCTGGTGGTTGTTCTGAAGTACATGGGGACATTCTCTGGAATTGCCCTAATCTGTCCCGTTTTGGTAGTGAGGTGTTTATGGCAGGAAATCTCAGGGAGGTTTTGGTCATAAACTGTTGCAGTCCTCCAAATATATCCAAGGAATTGTGACTGTTTTATTTCAGGAGATGTAAATAATACCCGGAAACAGGACTACTGACACAAATCCAAACAGAGATGCTCCCTTGGCTTTTGAATGGAAACAGACATGACACCATCTGTCAAAATAACATTAAAACCTCTTGTGCTTGCACAGAAGATATGAATAGGGTCAGGCCCAGCACATGGGAGTTTTGTTCTGGAATAGACAGTACTTTCCAGGAGTCTTGCTCAGTTTATTCCACTCTGTAGATCTGCAGTCCCTCAAGGAAAGATCATTACTGAATACCAAAGCAAACATTTTTCTCATAACTGAAGGAGATCTCATTCATGAGAGGACTTAGCAAGCAGCCAGGGCTCATGATGGAGTGCCACCTGTGGGCAGGAATCATGTATTGGTGTCACACTTCTGTGTGGATTTTTAAAGTGTTCCCACATTGGTGCATCCCTGATGCCTCAGATGTAACCAGACACGTCAGATTTAAGCTCCAGTACTGAAGAGTGTGGTATATCCTTCTGTCTAATACAGAGCTAAGTACTTTTTTGAAGTCCCCTAGACTGTAGGCTGTGGATCTGACCCTTGGAAGCTCAACTTCATGCTAAGGAGATACTCATAAATTGTGTCGTGAATGTTCACTCAGTACGAATCCCCCATGGTGTTGCACAGACCTAAGATCATCTCATGGTCCATTCCTTCCAGGTCTACAGCATCACAGAAGCTGTGTAGATGGCTTCTTTCTGAAGGATATAGAATTGAGCTAAGTATGAGATTCTCTCAAAACAGACAAGGCCAAAGTGGTGGGAAGGGAGCAGGAATTAAATCCAGTGAAGTGTGCAGTCACTAAGCAGTCAGTGATGCATCCAAGTCAATGGAATGCCACCAAAATCTTGCTTTTAAGTACAGGTCCTTGGCAAGCCCATCAAGCAGGAGCAGGGTTGCCCCAGTGGGAGCGCCCAGTGCCTGCCTGGGAGCAGAGCCCCTGCTGCCATGGTGCTCTCTGGACCACTGTCTGTCTCAGACAGCTTCTCCCGCCTCCTTAAGGTTTGTACAGTTTTACTAAAGGATGAAATTTCCCTTTAGGACACAAATGCACCAGTCTGACAAGCAGCATTATGCCTTTGAGGTTGTTGGTATCTCTTTGGCTTTTCAGATCTTGGGACAAATCCTTCAGGCAATCCCAAGCTCCAAGGAATCAGCAGACCTCCTCATGTGACGTGGAAAACTGTGAGTTAACCCTGCTCTTCTCTGTTTGGAGACAATGACTTTAACTGAAATGAGGTTTGTCCTGGGATAAAGGAAAGCAAATGTCTAACAATGCACATGACAAGGGAAAAAAACCTAAAAAGAGACTAAAAGTTCCTCATTAAGTTCCCCATAGCTACTCAGATGGACTGTATAATGGAGTTGGGCCTGTTGGTGGCCATGGTGAGGGGGTCATGAGTAAGGAATGTGAATTATACATTCATTTTCAAATAAATCCTTCCCGGTTTCGTTGGAAGGAGATTCCCCCTGCACCAGCTGTGAAGGAGCGTCTCGCTGTGCCCACTAGGGGACAGAGCTCTGCCGCGTACATCCCTCTCCTCGGGAGCGGGATGAGCTCCGACATCTGCAGCTCCAGCCCCGGGACTCTCTGCGATAAGCCTTTCAGGGGATTTTTAGAGTAATCACATCCCTGCGAAATGCATTCTCTGCTCATTTAGCCCTCTCTGGAGAATGTATCTGTGAAATGACTCGTGCTGCGGAACTCCTGACACTACCAGAACGACTGACTTGAAGCCACGTTATTTGCTGGATTCCGCCTCGCTGGTCAGGACTCAGATTGAGAGCCCAGTTTGTCTCTGCTGGCACAGTTGTATCATGAGCAGTGTTCCCACTGCTAGAGCTACAACTGTTGCAGCAGTGGCAAGAAAGCAGAGGAAATATAGGCAAAATCGTATTTTTCACTCTCCTAAGGGGCAAGGAGAAAAGTGTTGCATTTTGATTTTTGCTTAAAAAAGGTGCAAGGTTTAGTTGCTTCCTGTCTCTGATCTTCCCTCATGTACTCATGTTAAGCAGCAGTTTTACAGAGTTCATTGTCATAGCTCTGCAAGTTTTTCTGCACATAAACACTTAGAATAGTTTATCTTAGTAACTTTTAAAGTAAATTAAATGAGTTTGTTTTAAACTCCTTACCCTTCAGCAGGAGTGGCAATTCCTAAAATAGCTTTTACTGGCATCTAGTTTATTTAACTTTGCATTAGCACCATTTAATCAAGCCTTAAATTAGGTTTTGAATGGACTTACTAAAACTGGTTCAAGTTAGTTTGATTCTCAGTCATTCAGTAGCTGAAGTTTATTACACATTAAGATAAATGAAATATGAGAGTTTATACAGGGATTTTCTACTGATCAAATAAAGCAGGTTAAAGGCAAATCTACAGTTAAACCACAGTTTAACTGTGGCTTTTCAAAACCTTGAGGCTTTTCTTTTCCTCGTGTACAATGAAACTGTAAGTTGAAGAAAAAAGCCAAAGTATTTATTTTATATATCAAAGTCATTCAAACATAAATCTCAAATTAAGGAAATAACAGTAACTAGTACCTCCTCATCTTCTTCTTTATAACTTCCCTCCTCTTTTCCACATCTGGCAAGCATCAATTGCTTCAAGAAGAACCTCAGAAGTTGATTGTTTTTAAATTCTGCACAGTATTGTACTTTGCCGGTGAATAATACTTCTCGTCTGTAACTTTTTGTAAGCACAGTTAAGCACACCTTTATTGCCATTCCATTGCCATACTTCATCCAAATCACCTTGGTGTTCCCATACACCTCACAGATGTTTCCACATAACAATAGTATGTGTTTCCAGGGCAACAAAACTCTGCAGGCAGTATGGGAGACACTCATCCTTGGTCAAGAACCGTCTTCGTGAAACACAGTCATGCTGGAGCTCTCACAAACAGCCAGAGTTGATTGCTGTGGGTGGATAAACTCTCTTATTTGTTCCTGCCTGTATTTGTCTCCTAAAGTCTGTGTAGAGCCTGGAGATCATTATATGTATATATATGTATAGCTGCTATTTAACAGCTCACAAAATGACACATAATAGTCAAGGAGAGAGAAATGAAAGAACATCACAAAGATCTGACATGGTCAAGGTGCAGTTAGCCTGTCCAGAAGTCATTATTCAATAGAGAACTAACTACAGAGGAGAGGACATTGCATATAAATAAAAATAACAAAGATGCATTTGAATGCAAGCCTCAGGTTTTCCAAAATGTCTGTGGTACCTGTGGAGGTGTGATAGTTTTTTCTAAATCCACATGAGGAACTGGATATTTGCGCAAGTAGAAACAGTGTGGGCCTAATATATGGAAGCTGGGAAAATAGCAGAAAAGAGAATGCACTGTGGTAGAGCCAAAGTGAGCACCTGAGCAAAGGGAGGTGTGGCACCAGAATTTGGATTGGTGCTCAGTGATGCAGTCTGAATTCCCTGACATTTCCAACTGCAAAGTGGCGCTGAGAAAATCTAGACCTGTGTCAGGCAGCCAGCTTGGTTTCCTCTTGGTTCAGTCAGGAGCTTTTCTGTGCTAGAAATCCTTGCTACAAGAATGCCACTGCTCTGTGGACACGTTGCCTGACAGTCACCAACCAGCTCAACTCAAGCATCTGTGCTGTCACTGAAGGTAGCATGAAACTCAGCAAGGCAGAGGGTGGGTGTAGTGCTGCCAGGGGAGCTGCAACACCCCTATCCAAAAGAAAAAATTACAGTTCTTCATGGCGTGTAGGGAAGATGCAGTTTCCTCATCTACCCTATGAAGTCAGATGAGTTTACTCATACAAATGTCAGGAAAAAGCAAATGCAGCTCCATAGATACCTTCATGTTATTTGTGGACATCTTGTATTCCAATGTGAATACAAAAGCTGTGATGAGTATCATCCAAATCATATATATTATTTAAAAAGAAGATTCCTTCACTATAATTTAGAAAAGGAAACATTAATCATGGTGACTTTCTATATGAGCTAGAGTAGCATTGAAGAGACCAACATTTCCCATGTACCCATCTCAAATGCTGAATCTGAGACACCTTGGACCTTGTTTTTCTATGTGCTGAGCAGACAACAGTCCACACTTGTGCAAGTCATGAGGTTCATGAAGGTCATGAGGTTCATGAAAGTCATGGCTTTCATTAAGGGAACAAGACTGGTTTCCTTTTAGACATGCAGAAATCAGGCCACCAAAAATCAGTTTTTAAAATGTTGGTCTTGACCTTTCCCTGCCTTGGTTTTCCCATCTGCATGGGAAAGATGATAATCACCCCTGAGTGAGAAGTGCCTCGGGGCCGCCCCTCCAGAGAGGAGTAGCAAAGTGCTGTGTTGTTCATGCAGATGAGCAATGCCCACCGTCCTGCACACAATGCCAACACTTAGATCATTTCTCACCCACCTCTGCTTTCCTCCCTAATCTGCACTTCTGTCTCCCGTGTCTTTCGCAGAGCTTTTCACACTCCTGTTTATTGCAACATGTATACAGGAGGTTCCATAACAACACGAGATTCATTTAATTCTTCCACCCAGCGCAGCTATGTTAGAAACCCGTTAAAACTTTTCACCTCTAAAAGTAATTTCTTGTCTCAGACAGCCACTGTCACATTTCTTATAAACTCAACGCCTACTCTGCTTATTCAGGGAAGATTCCTTGTGCGTGCTGAATCAAGTCTAGCCCTCAGATCCTGAGCTGCAGTTCAAACAGCCAGTGCCACAGCAGATGCACTCGGCAGGTGATGGCAGAGGAGCGCTCCTAGACCTTGAAAAGATGAACTTGTTCCCGCTCTAGAGGCTCTGTCTGAACGCAGAACCTCTGTTTGACACTAATCCCAGTGCTGAGCCAATGTGTCTAATGGCCTCTGAAGAGCTACCTTGTGCACACTAAGGGAATCAGCACTTCTGAGAGCCTTTAGCCACCAGAACCAGAGTAGCTTTGCTGCAGAAAGGAAGTAAAAGTGGGAGATTTGAGCAGCAAGGAGAGGAGAGTTTCTGGCTTAGGCACTGATGTAGAATACTCACAGTCCAGGCTGGCTTCCCAATTCCTGCACAGACTTACTAAACATTCATAGATGTGAGAACCTTTCTGACGCCTGACTTGGAGAGTAAACTCTTGGGCAGAGAGACTCCTGCATGTTATATGCATGTGCTTTTCACTTATGTTTATAAGGTTCTGATATATAGGGTAATTTGAATAAATTTTGAGCTGGGTAACTGAGCCAAATAAATCAGAGTTGGAGTGAAATTGGTTTGAAAGGATCCATAGTAGAGATATATGGGTTTTATTTGCATTCACAAGAAAAACTGTAAAATGTTGCTCTGGATTGTGGAACATACTTTTCTCAACCCAAAATGAAATCTTTCCTTCTTATAGTGAAAAAACAAGTTAAATAGTAGATTAACATTATAAAATAGCTGATGGTAGTGGCCACCTCTTCTGCAAACACAAGCACTCATGTAGGCAGTGTAAAACCCACATCTGAAAGGATGTGACCTACACCTCTCATTTCTCACAGAAGCATCCTCTCAAAGCTGATTTACATCCATCAGATTTAGTCAGAGGAAAGAACTGTGTCTAATGTTGTGATCTATTTTGATCTCATTGTAAAGTGAATACATTTCTGACATGCTGAAATAGTTCCTTTCTATGTTCACAACATTAACATAATTTTTGGTTCAGCCAAACCATACTGCAAAGTTGATGGACAGCTAATCACTCTAAACATGTCATGAAAGAGGTCAGTTGTCAGCATCCCTTCTTAGTGTTTATGGTTTATTTGAACTGTTCAGTGGACTTCTATATATAGGATATAATCTCCTATTGAAATCTATAGAGAGTGGAAAAAGCATACAAATGATACCAGCCTCCTGTATGCTTTTAGAGAAGGACTTGGAGTGATGGGAGTCTTTTTGCTGTAAAATTGTTTTTGTGAAGTCTGAAACAAGCATAAGTTGACTCATGCAAGAAAAATTGAATCATAAAGAATAGCTACTTAAACATACACAGAAATGAACCCAAACACCTTCATTAGTGTCTGCAAACTGTCAAATTGACTCTAATTGACACCATATAAGCTGGCCAGTCCCCACCAACGGGGAAAGAAGAGCTAAAAAGAGAAAGAAAGAATGGCAGATGGGGCAAAGAATTGATAATACAAAAACTTTTAACTCTGCTGCCTTCAAAACTATTACTTTTTTGGAGGTCTGCAGTCCAATTCATGCCAGATGTTCTCAGAAAACACATCAAACTTTTGATTATGGATCATGGTGCAACATGGAATTCTAATACCTGCAGGGTTGCGTTGCCCATCTCATTCCAGAAAGCAATGCATCTTTCTTCATCTTTTCCTAATGTTCTTCTGTGCTTCCTCGTCCTCTTGTCATCCTAACTCAGAGTCCATCCTGCCAGATGCTGAGCTCGCTGTGGTGCTCATGCTGCCAAAAGCTGAGGGCCCTTGAAGCCATTGTTCACTTGAGTTTTGTCACACGGTCTCTGTTTTCCTTGGTTTCCAAAGTTTCCTGATGGCCAGCAATATTATATGGTGAAAAACAAAAGTATGAGCTGTTCTTTAGAAGAAGAGGGAGAAAGAGGAGGGAGAGAAGGAAGGAAGAAAGGAAAGAAGGAAAGATGGGGAGAAAAGGAAGAAGAAGGGTTAAGGGGAACAAAGGGAGGGAAAGAGTGGAAAGGGAATTGCTTCCTGGACAGCATTTGTTCTGGCAAGTCCCAGGGTCACTGATCAGTGCCAGTGTTGAGCATTCAGCAGTCACTGAGCACTGGACTGTGTCATTTCCAGTGTGCCATAAAAGCATATCCCCTTACCACGGAGACAGGAAGGACAGTGTGTGACTCCTGTAGGACAGCTGTGCAGCTTTGCCAGCTGCAGTGCTGTCATTACACCCCGACGTAATGTAGGATAGGCAGGAAAACCCCAAACCTGTTCTTTGCACTCTCCCTTAGTCTGACCTGAGGGGAGGAAGGAGGTTTGACTCACCAGGAAATATGAGTGATATATTTTATGGGAATGGCCTTTGCTGCTGGTGCAGCTCCTGGATTAGCCATGTGCTGCCCTTTTTCTGGGTTTTGCTGAGCACACCGCTAGTGCCTGGGGCCTTTGGCTTCCCTGGGCTGGGACAAACCAGCTCATCTCCCTGAAAACAGCCCCTCAGGGTGTAGAGACTGGAGAGACAGGACAAGCCAACTAGGAAAGAGTTATTATTGTGTGGTGAAGTGTCAGGTGGAGTTGGACACCAAGCAGGGTCTGTCCTCAGAGTCGTGGTGATAGGAATTGGGAATCATTCTTCTCCACAGAAGCTGCTCCTACCACAGGCTGCATGTCTGGACTTCTCCTCAGGCAGCCTTCCTTCAAACCTGCATCTGGTGAGAGTGCATCGGGTGCTCTGTTTTTTACAACACTTACAGGTTCATGGCAGTTGATGTAATCTCTCTTGAAACAGGGGTGATAATAGAAGAGTACCAAAAAAATCCAGAGGAGACAAGTTAGTTGTCATCATTTCCAAACAATGCTATGATAACTAAGCATTTAATTCAAAAAAAGACAAAGGTGGATATTAAAAAGGCCTCATAGGGGCATTTTAAATCTGAAATTGAGGCTGAATAAAATGTTACAAAACAGTTCTGCTAAGTCATAACCCTCCTTGTGTTTTTGTCATTTGAGAGCAGAGAAGTGTAGAATTTTCCAAAGCACCAAGCCTGTAGAAACACAAATATTAGTTGTTTTCAGCCACCTCAGTGTGGAATGAATTTGTAGGTACTGAGATGATACTAACATGTATCTTGTCAGCATTCAGCAGATGCCACAAGAAAATATAAATTTTTGGTACAGCAAGATACAGATCAAGTATGAAAAAAGCACAATATGATGACACTATATTTCCACTTCCTGGGCTTAAAAGTAATCACAAATAACCAAAACCTATTTTTTCAGTATTTCTGCTGCTGAGAAATACTGCATCAAGATTTGCTGAGAATAACCTGAGAGACAAAATCAGGACATTCCCTATCACCCTCATCTCCTACCTTGTAAAGGCTTACTGTATATGTACCTACATCTGTCCTACCAGACATTCTGAGAGTTATTTCATGTGCAAAGGAACTGATTTACCTTGCCAAAAGCTCAACCTGCTGCTACTACTGCTTGAAGTTTGTCACAGGAGGCAGATACTGGAGAATCCCTTTCCATTTTGCTGAATCCATGAAGACTAAGCTGACAAATGAACATTTGCATGGACTCAGTTTCAAATATTTGCAGAAATTCTCTCCTTCCCAGCACTTTATTTTTGAAGAATCCTTCAGCAACCATTATGCAGTTTCCAGCATCACTCCACCAAATTGACTGGAACCAATTGCTTCCAACAAATTTCCAAAGTTTCTTCAGGAAGAAGAGGGATGAAAAACTTCACCAGAGCTCTCCTCAGAAAAATTAGCACCTCTGCCCATGGCCCAGGGTTGATCTGGCAAAATTTGATCAGCTTTTTCTTCTAGTAGAGGTGCAAAAGGAGCAGCAGCAGCTTTTCTATCACATACTGAAGGGACAAGAGAAGTTGAGACTGCCAACTCAACTGTTGTCTGGAACAGAAACTCAAGATGTTGCTGAGGAAGAAGGCTCCATTTTCCATCTATTTTCTCGGTTTGACTAAAATCTCCAGCTGTGGCCCTTTACCTGACCAGCCAGGCTTTGGCCTGCTAGACAACATGCAAGGTGAAAAGCAGTGGTGCCAGCTGCCTGGGGAGCCCAAATGATTGTTCTCAAATGTCACCACAACACCCACGGTCACATCACAGTGTGGCCTCTGTCTTTTGGCAAAATGAAGCAGAGGCAGAAGTTGCTAAATCACAGTGGTTGCTTTTCATTTATAAAGCTGCAGATGTTTTGAGCCAAGGGTCAGGAAGTAAATAAAGCTGTGTTTGCATTTCATAAGTCCTGAAAGGTCAGTGCTGCATCCAATTGCCTCTGGGAGTTGGTCCCCCAGGAGGAAGAGGGAAAGTGTTAGCAGTAGCAGTGCCCCAAACTTGAACTTTTTCAGCTGAGCACCTTTCACCCATGCAGAAATGTTTGTACACTTTTTGCTCTTGAGGCAAAGCTCCTCCTTCTCTGCCTGGGCAAAGAGCTTTGAGCAGCAGGGCTGGGGCTGCAGCCACTGCCCGACTGCGCTGCTTGTGGGGCTGCTTCTCCTCTAGGCATGGCTTCTCCTTCTCCATGTGATTCCCTGACTGGCACCTCCTGGCCTCCTTCATTTACCTGTGGGTTCTCCAGCTGAAAGAAATGATGCTAAAAGAAAACAGAAGTCTGTTTTGTGTGTCTCCCCATTTCTTCTGTAGAATAACCCAGTTTCATCAGTACAGCTTCAGGTACTGAGGCGATGCTCTCAACTTCCAGCAGTGTCTCAGTGGCTGCTCCATAGGATTAACTGTGAATAAAAGTTTACCTAAGTACATTTTCAAAATGGAATAGACAGGAGCTACTCATTCCAACCCTTTCTTGGGTTGGTTTCATATGCTTTTATTTGATATTTACCCTTCAGGAACCCAAATGGCAGAACCAATGATGCTCCACCGAGATTTTAGATTCAACCCTCTCTGCAATATTGCATGTCTTTCAGTAAAGGAAAAATTTGATTCAATGCCTGTAGGAGTTAGTGGTTCTCTTCCCTTCAGCATTTGGGTCCGAGTCCATGAGTTTATGAAACACTAACAGCGGTGTGAGGACAATAAATGTGAGCCCAAGGAGTACTGGAATATTATGGGCAGAGCTAATAAAAGCTGGGAGTTCGGGCAGAGCAAGAAGGCTCTCCTTGAGCTGCCTGAGCACCATGGAAGGCCTGGCCCAGATAGACACACAGAGAAAATTGTCTGGACTTTGCTGCTCACCTGCAGGGAGAGGATATGATGGGAAATAAAGGCTGCCCATGTGGCAGGGCCAAGCTGAGCCGAGGCAGCTGCAGATAAATTACTACAACAGGAGCTCAGACAGTAGCTGTGTCAAAGAACAGCCACTCATGGGACAAGTACAAGTAACGTACCCAGCGTGTTGGCTTCACCGAAGTTCATAATGCAAACAAAACCATGAGAAAACAGGAATGAGGAAAAAAGCTTTAGCTATTTTTAGGTCTACCTCTGTCCTTCTCTCTAAATACAAGAGCCAAGGCCATCAATGCAGTCCTGAGACCCCAGGGTGGTCCTGGCTTGGGCTGGTGGGCAAAAAAGCCCTTACTGCTTTCTCTGCTGCTGCTTCCCTGCACTGTGTGGGACATCATTGTCGCTGCTGTTGCTCTCCATTTTCTGACTTGTGCCATGGGCAGGACTGGCCTCCCCACTGCCAAATGCTCGGAACTCTTCCACCTGCAGAGAGTTACCTATTCATTCTTCCTGTTTACATTGCATCAGCTTGTTAAAAGAAAGGCTGGTCCAGTATGCTTACCTTAAATGTGGACGGAAAAAATGATACCTACCCAGTGGAAACTGATTTGAATTCAGCAGATTATTTAGCACCTTGTATGTAAATCCTTGCTTTCGATCTGTGAATAGTACAAGTGAAAATAGGAAATGTGGAAAAAAGTACTTCCTCAGAAACAGAAGGGATTTTGAACTGAATTCTGGAAGAGAGAACTTGATAAGTTTCTGTCCCAGAGATAGCTGAACTTCAAATTTAGGTGTACAGTACAAGACTGGATCTGTAGCCTATTCGAATCAGTAGGTATTTTTCTTTGGACATAACAGGGTAACATATGCAGATTATCATTTGTGTTTCCAGCTACAGTTGTTAGCCTTTTGGGGATTTTTCATGGATTATCTAAGTGACAGAGAAAGAGCCAAGATTTATTTCAGGTGGGATGTAATCCACTTTACGTGAGTCCTCCCAGGGATTGATCTGGTTTATTATTCTCAAATTACTCTAGTTATTTCAAATGTGAGCAAAATTAAAGGCTTTCAAACCCTGCTGATACTCAGAATTGCTGCAATAATTTTGCACTTGCTGATGAAAAAGCTTCCATAATTTTAAATGCTTAAGCATATTAACATAAAATATTTGACTATAATCTCAAGTCCTTCTGTAATGATTTGGAAAACTGAGAGCTGTAATAGCTATTCCAGATTCATTTGCCTGCAATACAACTAATGTCTCAATTAAACCAAATCAACCAAAACTCAGCAACATTTATGCTCACAAGTGTGTTATGCACACTTTTAAATGTTTGGAAATGAAAATGAAAATGATCCAAAAACCGACCCATCAAGACTACCTTCCTAAAGACAACATTTATCACTGGGAGCAGGTTGGACCAGCTATGGGCTTTTTAAACCAGTACTTTGTTTGAGACTGAACTTGACAAACTGCCTGAAGTTTTTAGATAATTCAAGGCCCAACCTTCCCTTTTTACAACTTGTGTTGTACCAGGCAAATGGTACCATTCACCCCAAGCTGGAGGAAAAGAAAACCCTCTGAGAATCATTTAAGCATTAAGAGTGGGAGAGCATAGTTTTGAGGGACAAAAAGATGAGTGTCATTAATCAGGTTTTTAACAGAAAATGAAGTGCAGTGCTGACTTCAGGCATTATCTATCTCTGGTAGATGACATCTCTTAACAACTGCCAGGCAAATTTCATCAACAGAAGATTGTCCTGCACTCTTCCTGCAAGGATCATCATCCTTTTTCTAGATGTCCACAAGCTGAGATACATTTTGTTTTCATATAAATGCAATTGAAATGTGTGTTCATATTGGCAGCTTGCATCTGAGGGACTCCAACCTCCTTCCATCCATCTTCCATCTGGAATGAAAATCTATTTGTTCAATTACCTCAGGACACGGAAGCTGCCCCAGCACTACTTTCCCTCTAAAGGAAAAGGGATGGACCCCTATTTTGTCAGGGCTGTAAGGAATCCCTTGGTCCTTGCAGTATATTTTTCTTGGATGCACTGCAACTGTAGGTGCTACTAAGTGTCTTGCCATGGAAGTCAAGTTTTCCATCAGAGAGCAAACAAGCTGGGGAATTGGGAAAGCAGAGGCAAGGAGTGTTACATTTCTGTGGAGAGACTCAGCTGGCCACCAGCCAGCAAAGCCATCACTGCAGCTGTTTAGTTTAAAAAAAAAAAAGAGAGAAATGTAATATTTGATGACAATCTAATGTCAAAGTCCATGACATCACCTGCCTCCAGCTGCTGATTAATCATGTGAAAGAAATTAGTTTGGACATGAAAAAGTGTGAATCTAACTACTGGGACAAATAACTCTGTTCAGAAAGGAAGGAGGAGGAAAGAACTTACCAAGTGTTTGGTCAAACAATTTATTTTAGAACAGTCCCAACCCCCAATTCTCTCAGTCCCTGTAAAATTTGCTACTAAATCCTCATGGTCTGATTGCACACCTGTAAGAGTCAGTCTTTTCGCTTCCATGGAATTACTACAGCTTTCTCCATAAGCAGAACTGTCCATCAGCTTGATGGATGGGAGGTGAGAAAAAGGCATGGAGGGAACATTAAACCACTGACAATTTCGAAGTTTCAATGAGGCTGAGCACTGAAAAAGTCACTGGTGTGTGTCTCAAGAATTTTGGGGAGGCTTCGTAGGGCAATTACCACTTCCAGTAACTGATGCCTTAGGTTTTAACTTTTATATTTTTCAAATCCTGTATTGCCTGGTGTGTAACTCCGAAGTTTCTTGTAGCTTGGTAGCTGCTCTCCTAGGCCAGACAGACACAACAAAGCTTCTCTGAGCTTGCTGTTCAAGCACACTCAGACTGTCCTAGGCCCAAAGGTGTACACTAGGGCCACAAGAGAGGTGGAGAAATTGAAGAAATTACATCATTAGCTACAGTTTTAATTGGTGGATTTATGCTGATATGCAAATGGACCAAACCTATAAAAGTGTGAAGAACTCGTGACTCGCTGTCCATCTTGGGGTCCATTTTGGAAGTGTCCTCTGGCTCCCCAGGGTGTACCTTTGAAGGCCTTTCAAATAAATACCTACCTTTGTTCCCTTACTCCTGTCTAGTCTCTGTTTCTAGGTAGCCACCCAAGGCTTCATAACATGGGTATTTTGTCTCTCACTCTCCTTAGCTCAGCTTTTAGAAGTGTTCCTAAGAGTTCACAGAACTTGTGTATACTTGTCACTTTCCATCCAGTTGATTTCCCTGGGAAAGGATGGGAATGTGACAGTGCAGGTACTTCAGGGCTTTCAAGTTAGGAGCTGGGAAGTGTAAGAGGCCATGTAAAAATCTCTGCAGGCGAGATCACTGTTTAGGCAGTAAATCTGATGGCTGGCCTTTTGTTAGTTGTTAGAGTTCATCTCCTCCTCTCTGGTGGCCTCAAGAGTGCAAAGGAAAGCCTTCTGCATCGAAATGGAAGCTGATTTGTAGAAGACCAGAGTTTCACCTGTTATTCTGAAGTCCCTTCCAGTGTCCCTCCAGCAACTATAATGGATTGACATCCAGGGGAGAGCTGGGCCCAGCTTGTTGAGCAGCGCAGTGAGGATGAACTCCATTCTCTGGTTCATCACTGATGCACCACTTTCTAGATTGCTAAGCCAGCCTCCAGTGGTCTTTCTTGAAGGTTTCAAATCTGAGTACACTCATGTGATGTTTCCTCCAAAACCGGGGCCCTGCCTAACTCAACAGCCTTACATAGGATCTGTTCCTGAAAATAATCCAAATTTCCACTTGTCTAACTTCAAAGTCTGTTCCATCCACTGTAATAAATCTCAGCCTGCTCCATTTTCCTCTTCACCTCTCTTTGAAACAATTGAAATGGCAGATCATTCCCTGATGACCACTGTTGCTGGTGACGCAAATGGCACCTCACTGGATCCTGTAAGTCTTGTTCAGCCCCATCCATCATCTTAACAGGGAAGAAGAGATGTTAGGCAAACTGTCTCTTAATGAAAGATAGGGTTTTAAAAAAGGAAAATATTTCATTGTTTCAACATTTTGTTCCTTTTAGGAAATGTCACATATGTAAAACAGAAGGAAACAAAGTGGCTGGGGTTTTTTTGTTGTGTTTTTGTTTGTTTGTTTGTTTTTGTTTCAACATAAAACACTTGCAATCCAGTTCAAAAATTATCTTGAGAAGAGTTAAAGAAATTTGCTTGTATAGCTGAGGAGCGAAGTGAGTGTCTCTGCCAAGTGATGGGTGTTTCCAGGATACTGTGTCTCCTACCAGAAAGGGTTATTCCAAGCCATTTCTCTGGCAGCTTTTATTAATCTCCCTCTCTCTGAGCCAGAAGACAGGAAGATGTCAGACATCTGTGCTCTTGCACTGTTCCCGTTTTCCTATTCAGGACAAGGCTCTCCTCAGCCAGTGAGAGAGAACGTAAAGGAACTGGCAAAACTCAAACATTTCGTCAAAGGGAGACACATTTTTAAAGTTAATCCTTAGTGCTCTGTCCGGGTGCTCTCTTCCTGCTCCTCATAAAACAGCCCTGAAGAAAAACAGTTTCAGTCTGTTCCCAGTGGAGAGAAGACCACGACAGCTGCCAGCTTTTCCAGTGCCTCCAGCTGGGGGTGCAGGCTGTGTCCACAAAGGGTGAAGAGACATCAAAGAAGCCACCATCTCTGAGGGCAAAGCTGCCCACCTGGCTCTGGAGCCAGCAGAGCCTCACCAGCTTTCCTGGTTCTGCCATTTCTGTGCTCTTTCTGTCCAGGCAGGTGTCTCTCTGTCCCACTCAGCAGACAAGTCCTGCTATTCTCAAACAGCAGAAGCCAGTGGGCAGAGTGGCCGGCGTGTGGGTGCAGGCCCAGCTGGAGGGAGCTGTGGGAGATCCCCACCAGGGGGGAGTTGAGCCTCTCTGCCATGCCCTTCTGCAGCTCCATCATCTGCCAGCTCTGCCTGGCTCAGGCCAGACTGAAGTCCTACTTAACCCAGTCTGGAATGCTGCTGTCAAGGACTGTGGGAGAATCTGGTTCAGACATCAAGGGCTACAGGCCCTATGGATGTGCCCAGAAAGGAGGAGAGCAAAGAATGGAAAAGGAGTGAAGAAAAAATGGGAAGTAAACAGAGCATTTCTGCTGAGGACCTGCAAGCCCCACATCTCTCCTCTTCTGTACTTGCTTTTGCATCTCATTCAGTTACTTAGGCAAATAGGTGAATTCTCCTGGGAAGAAAAGACCAGCCAGCTGGAACTCTGTGCTTTCAGTCCCCATCCAGCAGGAAGTGGGAAGAAAATACATAACATTTAGGAACCATTAATGCTGCAGTCTAGCTCATCAGCCTCCATTCAGCAAGATAGGAAATGCATGGTTAATATCTCCTCTCTGGGCCAGTTCTTCATCTTCCCCAGCTGTAGTGTGTTTTTAGTGTCCTAATTTCAAGCAGCCAGACCATGAAATGTCTTTCACCTTTTGCAAAGGAAAAGAAGGATGGGGAACCTCTCCCTTGGAGCACAGAGAGTCGTGAAGAGTGGCAAAATTCATGGCGGTGTGAGGGACCATCCCAGCTCTTGACATCTGTCTTCTTACTCAGGCATATAAACATGGGTTTAAATTTCTCAGTTTAGTTACACAGAGTTGAAAACTCCAGCTCTAGTGTTGCCTGGTATTAGAGAGCTCATGGCAGTGGAGTGGGAAATGCCAGTGACCTGAAACTCTGCAGTGGTGACTTAGAAATCTTGGACAAGTGCCCTCTCAGAGAGAAGTAACTCTGCCGATCCAGGAGCAACCTGGAAATACCTGAGGGAGGAGGAAGGGCAGAACAAGAGGGAGGTTTGTCCTGGGCATACCAGCCAGAGGATGTAGAAGCCCAGCAAGGAAAAACTGTGCTGCATTGCTCAATTTGCTGCTCAAATCCAGAGCTGGGGAGGCAGCTCAGAGAGCAGTTCACAGCTCCAGGAGTGGATGTTTCCAGAGTGCTCCAAGAGTGGTTATCCCCAGAGCTGGGGCAAGGGGCAGCAGGGAGGTAAGGCTCTGACCAGTGTTACTTGGAGCTGGAGAAGCTGCTCTTGGTGCTATTAAAGTGCCCCCTTACTATGCCTGGGCATGTTTCTGTGTATGGATGTATGTATAGCAACTTGTGACAGTTCTGAAAATATCCTAGGTGGACATGTGCACTGTTCTTTCCATAAGGGCTTTACTTACCTCAAGCTGTTCAGAGGAAAAGCCTGATCCAGCGTGCAGATCTCAGTCTTTCTGGGAAAGATGTTCTTGCTTGAAGCAATTTTATGTGCAAGAGCTGGTGTTTTCCAGTGACTGCTATAACACAGCTGCTTTTCGGGGTCAGGGTCTGCTGACCTTTGTGATTTGTTGCATAGCAATGAACAGCGCTGCATACAGAAAACAGCACAGATAATACTCTGCTGTCTGGCAACATCATTTAGGAATATTTTCATAACTCTATTGCATTAGATATTTAAAATTATGAAGAATCGACCAAGACCTGCTAGTTTATTTAACTGTGCTGCACTCGTTCAAAGTTCAGCTTTTTTTCCTTTCGCAGGCATAGGAACAAAGATAAACATCTGTCCATCATGGCAATACTATGGTAAGTCCTTAAAATATATTATTATACCACAAGCAAAAATAGATTCATGGAGAAAACCAACATGTTTTATTTTAAGTTAAATGGCTACAGCTCAGTATGAACTTTGAAATTATTAATCATGTCTTCTTCAGTGCCCTCTCTCTCCCAGTTTTTCAAAACACAGATATCACTGATTGCAGAGTGGAAACTTGGACAGCATTTCTTGTGATTCCATGCTCATCCCTAAAAAGTGCAGTGGAATCTCACATTCCCCTTCATGTATCTCCCTTCTCACATACCACTTCATATACTACTGATTCCAAAAAAGTCTATGTGACACACACTGCTCACTTGGAAAACAGCTTGTCTTTTTCCTGCTGTGATCATAGCTATCTCAAATAAATGCAAAGCTGCTCAATTATAGCTGTGTGGTCACAGTCTAGTGGAGTCACTGTGGCCCATGAATAGGAAAAACTTCTTCAGATAACGAAGCAGTGTTTGAGCTCAAATTGTTTTATCTACTCAGCCACAGACCTGGGTACAACTTTTAGTAGCCTCAAGCCCCAGTGGGGAAGGGTTTCCCTTATGGTTTTAGTTTTACTGAACATCAGTAAAACTGGTCAATACTTATTTGATGTGCTCCTACTGCCTGTAGTTTGGTCTGTGCGAAAAAAAAAAGGAAACATTTATGCTGAATCATGGGTTAGTCCCCAAACATGCACATATGTTTGTATTCCTATTATCTGCAAATAGCAACTGTGAGCCAAAGTGCCCATGTAAAGCCCTGCTGCAGCACAGAGGACCACAGCTGTGGCATACACCAGCTGCAAAGCTGGGCTCTTCCCTGGCATCCAGGAAAAACAGGAAGGGTGGCACTGAAACTGCTGGCTATACCCAGACATAAAACCAGGCTTTCACATCAGACCTTCACATCTTCACCCTGGGGAGTTTACTAGCTGAGGGAAAGGTACCACAGCCATATATGCATTGCAACAAGAGGAAATGTCATATCCTGTGCTTGTTCAAGAGTTCCCAAACATTCTTGCCTGTAGTGTGTGTATATAACTCCTTGTTAGAGTAATGCACAATGTATAATATTTTCCATCCATACATCTCAATCTCTGGAGCTCTGTAACAGTTCTCCAGAGTCCTGCTGCAAATCCTGAAGCCTGTGAGGCAAACTGATGTTCTTCGCTCAGCGCTAAAGCTCTGCATGTGTGTGCTGGGCAGGGATGCGTGGGATGTACGTATCCCTTCCTTCAAGGCTCCCAGGTGTGTATTAACCTTCAGGCAGGTCACAGACACAAAGTCCCCAGGAGACACAGGATGTCTCAGTCCATCCTGCCTGTTCTACAGGTGGGCAATCACCTCACTGCTCAGGCCCCACGGCGCAGCAGGAGCAGAGCCCAAAACGGATCACGGAGATCTCTGGCTGCCTCTCCTGGCTGTGCCAAGCTGTAAGTCTTGGTGGAGCACAGGGCGAGGTGCAGCTAGGAATGCGTGGAGGAGGCTGCCAGGGAACAAACTGGTTCCTTTGTGCTCTGTGTGGATGTACAAGCTCAGGCAGATGTAGGTGCAGTACACAGACTGCCCTAAATCACAGTGACTTGCTACAGGTGTCTTTGCAGAGCCCTGTGTTCTTGTTCCCTGAACAGGAGCTGGCACAGAGAATATTAACCTGTCACTGCTTAATTCTGCCCTTATATGTGTTCCTGGGGGATAGCGGGAAGGGAGAAAATGACTGGATAACCTGGCTCAGAGGTCACTGAGAGATGGAAAAACCAGCTTCTTTCTGACCTGTTTTACCACTGAAGGGAGGCAGAAGGGCTGATGCAAGATAAGCATCCAGAGGCCTTTTCTCAGGCCTCCATTTTCCCTGCCAGCCCAGACAGGGCAGGTGTGTGCCATGCCTGTGACAGCCACCTGCCTGAACAGAGACAATTCTCAGCACATAATTCAGTGTTGTGTTTTCACTTGTATCTTCCGTGGCTCTTTTTCTTGTAAAATATTAGCAGATTTATTCTCTGTCACACTGGCATGAACACAAAGTCAATATGTTGACTGTAGAATTACTCCGTATTTATTCATTTATTTCTGTATTTTACATAAGTCTAAGATTCAACTCACTGGTGAGGAAATGCTGTCAGATACTGACTTCCACTGCAAGGATGCTGGCAGTCCTTCTGATGCTGGATGGGATGAACAGTGACAGTTCAGACAACTCATCTTTGAAACACAGGGAAGGCTGTCTTGCCCAACCAGTCCAAAACATGACAGGGAGTAGTAATTTTAAAAATGAATCTTACAATAAAGGAAGAATGGAAGGAGGCAGGTACTTGAGGACTGTAGTTGTTTTTTGACTAAATTGTTATGATTTTTTGTTTTGTTTTTACAGCTGGATTGATGCTAAGTAGATTGTGGCCTGTTCTGTACTGTTCTAGCTTTATGGTGTAGGTGCAGCCTACACCATATTAATTAATGGGTCTTCAAGGATTCAAGTGATTACAATGAACAGTATCTACCATGCAATTGTTCTCCCCTCTCCACAGAAGGAGGTATTTCTGCAGTACAGGATCTTGTTTCAGTAGGTGTTTTGGATTTGGGGTTTTTTGCCCGTTACTGTGGTTTGGACTGGGGAAGAGGTTCTGCTTCAATTCAGTACATGTGGACCAGGACCTCAACTCCACAGGAAGAGGGTGTGTAAAATAGCAAAGGACCATTCTACCTGTGCTTGAGAGGGTCACCAGCACTGAACTGGTCTGCCAGGGTTCCCCAGGCCTTGGAGGGCTGTGCCTGGGAGCAGGCTTGGACAATGCTCAAAGCAAAATGTTAGCTAAAGGCTGAAAGGAGTAAAACAGCCTTGGCTGTATCGTCTGCTTTTGCTGTCCAGCCATTGCTTCCTGTGCAGCTGATCTCCCCTCCTGCCCAAACAGCTCTCTCATCTGGCTCCGGCAGGGCACAGGGGCTCCTGCTCCCACTGGTAGCCAAACCTCCTGTTCCTCCCACTGGATCCCACACGGCAGGGCTGTCCCATCGCTCCTACAGAAAGCCACCTCCCCGCAGCGATCGGCAGCCGCGGGCCCGAGGGCACAGCAGCCGTAACCCAGCTGAGCCACCCATGTTGCTCATGGGGCACAGTGAGCACATTCAGGACAACTGTTTTTACATGAAATATGATAATTAAGGTGTCTCCCTTCAAGTACACAGAGGTGCTGGAAGGCCATTAACTTGGACAGCTGTGGTATTTCTTTCCCTAAAAGCCTCTAGCCAGTGTGTCAGTGGGAGATGTTACACAGTTAGGGACAGATCCATGCCCTTCTCTAAGTGTCCCTCCTCACTTTATTTTAGACTAAATACATTCTGCAGTGGATATATGCCCTTCCTAAGTGGAAGATCCTGTTCATTTTAATGGCTCCACTCCCCTGAATAAGGACAAGACAAAAGTTGGCTGGATCAGCTGTTTGCCCTAACCCAGCCTGTTTCAGTATCCTCAGGCACTGTGATAATTTTCTTTGGAAGCAGGAAGTATAAATTCAAATGAAGAACTCAGCTTAAGGAGAAGCAAGATCTTTTAACACCCAACATTGGAGTTTTACTTGAAGAATGTACACTGAGATTGCAAGAGAGTCAGAGTGGAACGATCTGTTTGTTCTCTTTGTCCAGCACCAAAGGCAACACTGCCAAAACCACAGAGAAGGCTCTGCAGCAACATCAAGTAACTACAGCAGTGCTAGTGCCCAGAGTCTGTGTCTGTGAAAGCAACTTTTCTCCTTTCTTGCATCCATCCTTGTCCCTGGATTGGACTAGCGACCTGTATCATTTGTGTTTTCCATTTAGGCTAACCTGAAACACTTGGTTTCCACTTGATTGGAAACAAGTGTGCTGAAAGCTCTCTGCTCTTTCTTCGCTGTACAATGTGGACTGCTGCCTGGCTCCGGTCTGGAAACAATTATTTCCCTCATGTACCTACTGGTTCTGAGCAGTCAAAGACTTATCCTTAGACTTTCTTTTCCTCTTTGCACTTTTATTAGCTGCTTCCTTTATAAAGAAAAGCTTATCATTGCATATAATGCCCAAAAACCAGCCCTAGCTCTGTTACTTGACAAAACTGCTGCCACATTTTAAGGCCAGGTCTCCCTTAGGGAGTTTTGTATCTGTAAATGTGCCACAGCGAACTCGCCACTCCTTTGTCCTGTGCTGATAGGATGAATTTTTGATGGTGCTTGAATTTGTGGGACTTTTAGAAAGGGTGGGACTTCAGGCACACATTGTGGTTACAGTGGTGTAAATATTCTTCAGCAACCCCAAAGAATGGTCAAAACATCCACACATAGATGTGCAGTAATGCTTCCAAGTATTTGCAGATGCTACCAGCATAGCATAGTGCAGCTGTTTAAAAAAAGGACGTACCTGTTTATCTGCCTGTATTCCTGGATTTATTCTTTCTTTCAAATGTTCCTACTTTTCGACGTGTGTATGCAGACACGAGGGAATGTGAGCAACAGATGACCAGAATCTGCAGATATTTGCACACGAGGGTAAGCTTATGCCATGAATAGTGCCATTATACTCAGCAGGGTCACTTTTCTCAGAGAGATTGATCTCATACTTTATTTCATGAAGACTAGTTCCCAACTAAGCGCAGACTGTGAGGAAACGAATTGGAGTGGAAAGAGTCTATAAATTTCTTTTCCTGCACTGAATTCAAAATAGCATTTCTCTTACTGGAAAAACAAACATAAGCTCATTTTGGGTGTCTCTGTCTGCCTGCCTGTGGGATTGGCAGTCCACACCTTCTGCCAATTCGGACACCTCTGTGCCCCCGTTTATGCTCTAGAGGTTATGTCTTAATTACAGAAAAGCTGATCTGCTGTGACATCAATTTCCCTCTCTAGGGGAAATTCCTCGCTGTGAAATCCTAGCAGAGGCAAATTGCTGTTCTTTTTTATTTTTTTTTTCCTTTGGCCAGTCCAAACTAACCCCAAAACTGCCATCTGCGTTTGACCTTGACTACTGCTTTGAGAGTGAATAGGAGAGCCTGCTCTCCTAAAGTGCTGACATACAGACAACTATTTCCAATGAGTTATCTTGATACAGAACTCAGGCTGTATCACAGCCAAGAGCCTGCTTCTCCTGCCAAGCAGGACCCAAGCCGGTGGGCTGCAGGAGCTGAGGAAGTGCTGTGTCCCTCCATAAATCAAAAAGGATGGGCAGTGTCCTGAACGAGTTAGCTGCAGCCCTGCCTAAACTGGGGCAACACCACAGCAAGTCAATGTGCCAACAACCCTCTCCACAGACAGATGTGGGGGTCATCTTATCCTTGGGATGTGCTCACCCAAAGCCGCACAACCTGGCAGGGAAGGCTTGGCGCCAGCCTTGGGCTCGTGTGAATGACCAACATGCAGAGAAGCAGCAGGACTGAGCCGTGCTGCCTGGGGAAGGGGGATGCCGGGGGAAATGGCCGGGTTAGTCGGTGCATTCGAGCCGGGTGTGTGGGGAGGTGGGTGGCCTTTAGCTCCGCGTTCCTGGCGCTGCCGGCACCACCCTTTGCCTTGACCGCCGTGCCCCGGGGAGGACAGGAGCGGCCGGCAGCGCTGGGACGCCGGGATGCGGAGGCGAGGCGGGGGAT
>VZRQ01007680.1:199146-320599 GCA_013397975.1 Machaerirhynchus nigripectus | reverse complement strand
CGCGGCCGCCCCTCCGCCGGGGGATCCCCCGCAGCCGTGCCGGAGGCGGTGCGGGAACCAGCCGGGCCCCACGGGGACGAAGGGGAGAGCTAGTGGTGGGCAGAGCGGCAGGGTGTTTGCTCCGGGGCCGAGCGGGCTGTCCCGCACCCAAAGTCTGGCCGAGCACCTTGTGCCGGTGCTCGCTTTCGTACCCGAGCCTGAGTGCTGGGAGCGTTGCTGTGCCGGGGATCCCTGCAGAGAGTGGCTGCCCGCGCTGCCTGGGCGCCGTCGAGCCTCTCAGTGCCTCCAAGCAGTGCCTGGAGGGATGGGAAGCCCTTTGGTCACACCGTCAGTTGGGACCGCGGTTAGACCTGTGGGCATTTACCTGCCAAGAGCCTCACAGGGGAACGCACAGGGATACCGCTGATAGCATCACACGCAAGTGCTTCCAGAGGCATTTACACCCATAGCCAGCGTTAGCGCACTGTGTGTAAACAAGTCTTTACTCCCATGTGGGCAGTGTGTTTGTGCAGATCTCAGGGGTTCCCATGCCCCAGCATGGGATGGGGACTGCGACTCCAGTGGCACATGGAGCAAACAGACATGACGGAAGGCACACTGAAGTGCACAGGGGTACAGAGAGCCACCTACGAAAGCAGAGCCTCTCTCACGCACATACACAGTCACACACTCGCCAGAACAAACAGCACCGCACATCTCTGCATCTGGGGTCCAGGCTGTGGCTTGAAGGCAGTTGCAGCTTTCGATGTCCCGGAAGGCAGATGTGCTACACGGGAGGCACATTTAGCCAGGGCATTCATGAAGATGTGCAAAGCCGTGTTGTTGCACATAGTAAGTTAGGGGATTAACTTGAGACGTGGCCGTGTGCCATACAAAACTGTGCAAGCAGGGAACCTTCCTGTGTATCACACAACTGAAATCCATTCCTGAGACTTGGTCTTGCTATAGGTGACAGACTTGACAGTGACAAATTTAAGTTGTTTGGAGTCTTTATCTTCATTTGGAAAATGTCAGGGTTTGGGGCAAACACTTGAAAGCTGCCAACTTTCAGTTCACACCAGTTGACCATAATTCTCTTACTCTGTTGCGGGAATGGCTGCTGGCTATGTGTCCTCTGGGACACCGCTGCTGCAGCTGTGTCGACAGGCAACCTGGAGAGGGGGCAGGGAAGGCAGGGAAGAGGGGAAACAGCCCCAAACCTGACTTCCCCTTCACTCAGATCGTTCTGATGACCAGGCTGGCCTGTGTCCCCAGAGGTGGCACACTGGGGATGCATGCAGGTGGGAGGGGCACACAGGAAGGGAAGAGTCTGGCACGATGTGTGCCCGGCTGGCTGGTGAGCTAAGAGAGGGCACAGAACTACTCGCACTGCTTCTCTCTCCTCAGCTGTCCCGTTTTATGGAGCTGCGGGCCACGACCAGCTCAGCTCCCCTTTCTCTTGCTGGCGATGCTGCTGGTCCCGTCGTGGAGAGACCCTGGGCAGCCCCGCAGAGCCTGAGTGCCGAGGCGGCAGTGGCGACGGCCCCCCTGTGCTCCCCGGCTGACTACTATGGCCGTGTACTGCTATGCGCTCAATAGCTTGGTGATGATGAATAGCAACAGCGAGGTGACCAGCGGCAGGAGCAAGACGCCGCCTCCTCCCGGACAAGTGCTGCCCAGGGGTCCGGAGACACCCGGCAGCTGCCGCTCGCTCCCTGTCTTCAGCCCGGCCCCGGTGCCGCCCCGCTCCCCGCGCTGTGGCCCCACTTTCCTCTTCCCACCACTCGAGGAGCCCCTGCGGCAGCCAGGCAGCCCCGGGGGGCGGCGGGGCAGCCGAGGCGAAGAGGGACAGCCAGGACCCCCCATGGCACGGCAGCTTCAGCGGGAGCTGCACAATGTGCAGGTGAACCAGAAAGTGGGGCTCTTCGAGGCACACATCCAGGCACACAGCTCTGCTGCCCAGCCACCCCGGAGCCCCCGGCTAGCCCGGCCCCGTCCCGCCAGCCCCACGGCGCCAGTGGTGGCACTTGGAACTGGACCCCGGCCGCGAGCCCACGGGGAGAGCGAGGCCCCTGATGCTGGTGGGGTGCAGGTTTGTCTGAGCACTGCAGAGCCCTCCAGGAGGCTGGCGACGATGGTGGTCCCAGGTGCGGAGCCGGCAGAGAGCAGCAGCCCCCTGGAACAGTCAGGGCCTGCACCACGGCAAGAGGAGGTCGTGGTGGCCCCCACAGGACTTGAGGGCCAGCACCCAGCCATCGGCGGAAGCATCCCTGCCGTCATCATCACGGACGTGGGGGGCCCGGAGGAGGAGGCGGGCGCCGTGCCCCCTGGCAGCCTGCCCGTCCGGAAGCTCTCATCATCCTCAGCGTCTTCCACTGGCTTCTCCTCGTCCTGGGAGGAGTCTGAGGAGGACATCTCCAGTGACCCCGAGCGCACCCTGGACCAGACCCCGGCCTTCCTGCAGACCCTGGACCAGCAGAAGCCCCGAGTGGTGAGTCTTGCACCAGCCCTGGGGAGGTGGGACGAGGGCTGGCAGCATCCCCGCGCCAAGGCACAGCTGCAGTGGGAGGGCAGAGGTCTGGTGCAGCAAAGTTCTGCACAGAAACTTTACATTTGCTCAGTGGTGCTTGCTTTCCCTCACATGAAAAGCTTTCAGACTTGGGAGAGGGGTTCCTAGTTGGAAAATCCTTGCACGAGAGAGTAGTGGTACCTGTTTCATTGTGCACAGTCCTTGCAGAGCTTCCCTGGTGCTGCAAAGCTGCCTGCCAGTGTGCTTAAAATACATCCATGGACTGCAGCCTTCTGCTGACATGTGGTTAGGAGCTTCAGTTTTATCTCAGCACAGCTTCCCTGGGTGCTGGAGGTTTCCCATGGTTTACATGAGCCTGAGGGAGAATTTATTTCCTCCCTGGAGTTGAAACTGTGTGGGCCAACTGTCTGTTCAGGTTTACACCAATGCCCATCACCATGGTATCTCTGTGTCTTTCACACAGAAACAAAATTCTCTAGAATTTCTGGTAATTCCCCTTTTGAATAAAACTTCTTGTTTGTGGGATATCTTATATTTTAGGTAAGCATATTTTTATTAGGTATTTATATTAAGTTCATTTGTTTCAGAATCTTTGTTGTGGAGCTGGTTGTGAGGCTTCAGGCAAGAGAAAGCATCAGTGTTGTGTTACCCGTAGAGAAGAAAGGTCTCCTCAGAGAGGAGAGCTCTGAGGCTTTCTCCAAAGGCATGAGGCAGTCATGGGATTTGTTGTGTCACTAGGGGAGTTCATTCCATGTCTGAGTGCATCACACAGAGTGTGCTTTGCTCTGAGCTGTCACACCAGTTATCCAGAGGGCTTTGAACCACTTTAACCCAGAGCAGAGCACCCATCGCGAGGTTCTCCAACCAGCACGTGCTGTCTCCTAACATCCAGCTTGGAGACATTACATTGATTTGAGGCCAGCACTGGAGCCTCCCACTGACAAACCCTGAAACATGCAGGACAACCCAGTGACTCCTTAGTTTAAAGAGTGTGATAAAGGCTCATCAAGTTTCGTTGATGTGTTTCACTATGTTTAACTTAGACACATGGTAGTGAAACTCTTGCTAAACTCAATGACACGAGGAAAACTAGTGCAGGGAAACATCTGAGTGAAGGCCTCAAACTTGGAAGAACTGAGATTGTGGTTTGTAAAACACTCAGCAGGCTGAAATAAGTATCTTTTCTTTTGTACTCCTTTTGTCCTATTCCAAGAATCCAGGCTCAGTTCTGCTCAGGATGGAGCAGCAGCTGAGTAAAAGCAGTTAATGGAGTTATGAGTCTGTAGTTCATCGTGTTTGCAGACAGTTTCGTGTTTTGGGGCTCTCAACTGATGAATCGGCTTGTTCCCCTTGGGAGTTGCTACAATCCCTCTGTGGATTAAATTCTGCTGGTTTTATGTGCATGAGCTGTAGTAATCTCTGCTCCATTCTCTGCGCTAATGACTGTTCCTGGTGCCAGATCCCACTAATTTGCTGCTGAAAACAGTTCACTGATGGGCAAAAGCATGCCTGATGCTCCTATGGAAAGCTTCCTGGAGCCTGAAGCTGACTCTGCACAACCTCCCGTGGCCTCCAGTGAGCTCAGCCAGGCCGGTGGCTCGGCACTGAACAGGCAAGGCTCATTTGTTTTGCCAAAAGGTCTGGATGAGAGTGAGCTCAGATCAGGTCTAAGATCAGAGCAGCTGCTGGGCTCCATGGGGCTACTCAGGCCAAACAAGAGGAAGATCTGGTCCAAAATGTGTCAGGCAGCCTGAGGAGGTGCACTTGATTTTGTATTTCAGTGCTGGAGTCTCAGCAGGAGCAGCGAGGCTAATTTACAATGATACTTTCCACTGGGCTCCACAGGTCCCATGCAGGGCTGATCACTGCCTTTGGCAGGTTATAGTCAACTTCTCAGCAGGACCATGTGCAAATGCCCAGTAATTCAAAATTGATTCACATAAATAACACCCAGCTTTGTGTACTGGTTGGCAATATCTTGTAAATCCATAACGACAGCAGCAGGCAGCTACTGAAGGAGTGTCAGGTTGCACACTCATTTGTTTTCATGAACTCACTATTTCCCTTTAACAGCGCACACGGTCTGGAAATGAGTTGTGTAATGAGGGAGAATGTGTGAGAAGCTCTCTCCACAACTCGTGCTTTTAGTCAAATCCTGGGAGACCTCGGCCGAGAGAAACCAGCAAGGTGCCTCTGGGTGCCTCTGGGTTCCGTGGGTAAACCCAGGGCAGGCAGAGAGCCCTGCCTGTCTGCACTGTGTCCTGCTGGCACAGGGAAGGCTGTTGTACCTGGAGCAGAGGTAATGACAAGCGGCAGGAAAAGCAGTTCTTGCTGCAGATACAGCCTGTGCTGCACATCTCACATAGCATGTTTACAGAGTTGATAAACAGCAGGCCTGCTCCTGCCCTTCCTTTTTGGAGGCCGTCTGGCTTAGCAAATCTGTTAGGGATGTCCGGCTGTCTATTGTAGTTCCTCCTGACATCTCGGGGAAGCAGGCAGATCCCTCCGGCTGGCATGGACTCCTCCTCCATTTGTACTGCAGGTAGGAAGCTTTGTTTGTGTTCAGGGCTGAAAACCAGCCGGTAAGAAAATGACATTTCCAAGTGAAAGGGAGGGAGGCATTGTGGCCAGATTTTTGGACACCGTGACCTGGAGCAGCTCTGTGACTGAAACGGGCTCTGCCTCTGTTTATTGAAACAGTTTGCTCAGTGCTTTCCCTGTCCCTGGAGTGCCCTGGTGCTCAGTGGGCTGCGCAGCTCCGGGGAACAGCGACCCTGCCATGGTGGTTGCAAACTTGCAAAGTGCAGTGACAGTAAGAGCAACGTGACGTTTTGCTGTTGTCTCATTGCAAATCCACTTAAGGTCTGAGTAAACTTCCACGTAAGGGCTTTTGCAGCTGTGGCTTTCCCCGGGCTGTGGGCTGCTGCCGGAGAAACCCCACGCTTGTTTATTGATGCTTGCAAGGCTTCAGAGACACTCGAGCGATTACACTTCTCAGGCTGTGTGGGAGGGACGGGCTGTCCGGGCAGCGTGTTGGGATGGGAACACTGTGGTTTGGAAATGCCGCAGGGGAGCACTCTCTGCACACCCTCTGTGACCGACACGGGCAGTTTGGGGAAGGAACTGATGCCTCTGGTCACCAGCCACCTGAGGCAGGAGGATGCAGCCACTGTTGGAAGGCACCTGCCTCCATCACTGTCTCATGATGAGGGGGAGAATTTCTCCCTTCCTGGCTGATCACACAGGTTGGGTGTGTAGGGGAGTGAGAAGTTGCTCCTTTGTCCACGGTTCTGAGTGCCACAGGTAGCCTGAAATGGCAGCCCAGACTCCTGAGGAGATTCCACATCTAAAATAAAATACATTCTAGCTGTGACTCCTGCTGACTTCTTGACTGGAAAAATAGCGGTGTATGAGTTTTGCTGTTTTGATAGGGGCCTCTGTTGGCTCTTCCCAAGGGAGAGCTGATAACCAGGGTGTACTCTGCAGCAGGAGACTTGTCCCACTCTTGGAAACTGGCCTGCGCCCCTTAAGCAAAAGATACTCCAAAGCTGGTCATTAGCGAGTCCTTGTCATTGACCTAAATTCCCTAGTTTGTCAGCTTCTCGGCAGCTAGAGACAAAGCAACAGACAAGTGGGGGGAAAGGCAGAAGTTGTGCAAGCAAGCACGTACTATAGAAAAATGACACGTTGGGGGGAAAAAGAACCCATTCCTAGAAAAACGGTGCAAGACACTGCAGTGTTCCTCTTCCTGGCTTTCCCACAGCCTCTGTGGAAACACAAGGATGTACAGCAGAATAGTAATCAAGGGACTTGGTAGACTGTGAAACTTCTGCTACTTTCAGCAGGCCGAGTAGATTTCTCAAAATAAGAGACTTCCATTAACCTGTGCGAAATGGGAAGATCTTTTGGAAAAAGCTAATGATAGTGCTGATGACAGGCATTCTTTTAATGGATTTATTTGTTTGACTCACAATGGCTGTTAATGCAGTCCTGAAAGGAGCCAAGTTTAGATAGGCTTAGTGTCAGCCAAGGGCCTGTGGGACCTTTGCTTATTTCTCTTTGAGATGTTCCAAGGCATAGGCTGACAACAGGAGTCCTGATTTGTTCCTATAAAAATCAGTCAAATTAAATATGCTTTCATTCCCTTTCCAAGCTGTCGCTGTGAGCAGGAAGTCTCCGTGTAACAAAAACCACGACCACATGGCTATGGTGATACATGCAAGCCCTGTGAATATATATCTTTATGCCAACTGTGTTTATGTGTTTTACTCCTTACTCCCACTGTGTTTGTCTTAAAAGCTCCTAAGCTTGCGAGCTTGTGAGTGGTATCTCTGATTTAGTATCAATATAATGTCTGGTGTATTGGGGCCCTGCTGGCTTACTCAGAAGAGTGACTGTTCTTTTAGTCACGCACATCACTGACCAGGGAAGATGCTTAGCACATATGGTAAGCTGCCAAAGGATGGAGTCCCCCCGCTGTGGGAAGACTGTGGGGGGCAGGGGAATGAGGTGGGCACCTCTGTGTTTCCCCTTTCAGAACACCACGCTCAGCAGACCTGGCAGCACGGCGTGTTCTACCTGCGGGGATGAGATGAGGACACCCCGGTGCTCGGTGGACTGCGCAGAGCTTCAGGCTCTTTGTGGATGGAGGCTGTGCACCTCAGGGGCTTCACAAAGCATCACTCCCTATTCCGTGGCTTATCCTCTACCTACTCACGTGACCTTCTCAGGGAATAAGCCACTTTTTTATGGGCTCCCACCCACGGAGGCTAAGTGAAGATGCTGCCATAACCCAATGAGAGACATATGGCGATACTTCAAGTCTGTTTTCATCAGCACTTTTAAGCACATTGGGAAGGGTTTCTTCTCTGTGCACGTTCTCCATGATTGACAGGGCTGGAATTACATGGCACATAGCAGATCCTTTTCACAGAGGGACTTACTTGCTAGTACAGCTGCTGTCTCTCACATGTTTTGCTTCTCAAAAAAATTTCACACTGAAAGCATCCATAAAAGTAGCAAAATAAAAAAAAAACCCACATATTTCTGAGGTGCAGGAAGAACAAACATTAGTCCTATCACCCTTAGGGTCTCCAGCTCTGGAAAGAAAAAAGATTTCTACCTCTTCTTTTGGGAATTGCAGGATGTCAGGAACTTACCCGTTTGGATCCTTTGGCTAGAAAGCTGAATATCCGCAGAGTGAATTTCACGGATCAGTGGAAACTTCAGAGTTTTGTCTTCACCTTTTTAGAGGCTTGCAATGACAAAACCCAAACTGCAGTCAGCACCTGTCTCATGTTTTCCATGTTATTTCTATAATGTGTTAGGACAGATTTGCATGTGAAGAAAATATTAGTGCAGCACTGAGCTCTCACGTGCCGTGCGATGGCTAAAAGCCACTGCTGAGCTAATGTTTTCTTTACATGTAATTCTGTTCTAGCTCACTACAGAAATAATGGCATCTATGTATGACATTAAATGTCGCTTCAGCTGAGATTAGTCTTCTGTAATGGTTAGAAGATTATTTTGTTTATACTGGTAGGTAAATTTGTGCAGTAAATTTGACCTGCTTTCTTCCAATGAAGCCCAGCCAAGCTTTCTAAGAAAGATATGTTAATATTTAACAGACAGTGAAAACTAAATGTTAACATTTTCAAATCACTGAGTAACTTTGCAGCCTAATCCCTGTTCTTAAATGTGACTTTTTGGGGAATGCGGGCTTCCGCACTTGCTGGGTCACTTGAAATGGCCCTTTTATGGCATTCATCTTGCTGAGCCTTGCTGGGTGTCTCCTCAGGCATCCTAAGGTTCTCCTAAGGTATCTCTCTTCTCTGTAGCTCTAATGGGATCTTGACAGCTCAAGAGTGTGCTTTAAGACAGAGGAACCTATCTCTAAAGTATTCATGAATGTCTTGTATAAAATTTATTAGAATTTCGTTCTTATTCCTACACATAAAAACCCAGGTCATGCGTAGCCTGCACAACAGCTTCAAGTAGTTCAGGAAGCTGATCCAGTCTGAGGTCTACCAGCCTCAAAAGCAAGTGCCTGTGATTTGGCTTTTAAATCAGTGTTTAGGCAGCAAAATTCAGCTTTCTTTGTAACAGGATGATCATCCAGCAGTGCCTTTCAGCATGGGTATGTTCAGAAGTTTGGGGTCTCCAGCTGCAAGTTTCAGTCTGGTAATACTGGAGTCAGGAACTGCTGCAGGCTGCTAAGACCCACGATAGACTTTTCCCTCTCTCCGTATTTATTTCAGCCTTTTCATACATCTCAGCCATGAAAAGAAAGAAGTGATTTTTTTTTTTTTTTGGTAGTAAAGAAAGTTCTTTTCATTAATGACATGGGAAAAGGGACAGCCAGCAGAAGGAATTCAGTTCTTTTTTCAGATACAAGATTTATTGCTGGTCAAAACACAAGGATTGCTTTTGGAAGGAGAACTAGGGGGTAAAACAACAAGTGCTTAGCACTTACAACTACTTCTTGTAAGCAATACAGTGTATTATCTGATCAGTGCTACACAACAGGAACTTCATTAGCATTCTGCACTGTTGTGGTTTTAAGTAATAGTAAAGCATCCCTCGTCTTTGTGAAAGATGTGCTTTGGAGGGACATGCCAACAGACATTTTAATGAGTCTGATTCAAAGGACAGAATCAGGTTGTCTCTTCACTGTTTGCTTCACACACTTGATTTGCAGAGAGGTCAGCACCTGGGGTTGCTGTGGCGTGGACCTCACTGAATTGATGTGAGTTTTGCCCGGGGTTTCATCCTTGACTTTAAGTCTTGTGCTTGGGATCTTGGACAATAGGGTTTCTGTACTATGCAAAGCAGGGGGAGGTCTCATGGGGCCTGCAGTCTTCGCTGTCACAAAACTCCTTCAGCCAGAATGAGGATGAATATACCAACACCAGGAGTAACCAGCACAACATTTTGGTCGAATGGCTATGCCATGAAGATGACACAACTCTTTCCTCCCACCCCATCAGTGTTTGCAGAAGGGGCTGTTTAGCAAGGGCTAAGCGATGGCAGCACCTACCTTCAGCATCAGCTCCTTCTCCTCCCCCTCCGCTTCCTGTCCCTTTGCCCTTGCTTGGGCAATTCATCTGCAGCAAGATAGAATCAAAGAACCCTCTTCCTTTGCTAAACAATTCGCTCCTTTTGTTAGGGTCAGATAAAATGCTGATAAAAGCTGTTGTAGCTCCGCTGAAGCCAGCAGGAGCATGCTCCAGGTTTGGTCCTTGATCGTTTTTCGCCTTGCTCTCTCCTGCATGTATCCAGTTACATCTCGTGGCAAATCCAACCTTAAGCTGAATTAATGAACCAGAGATGCAGTCCCTGTGGGGGCTTTGCCCGTTCATAGGTACAGTGCCTCAGAGCCTTTGGGGACAGAAGGTCTATGAATGGAAAGATCTGCAGGGAGGCTTTTTGGAAACTGTTTTAGGGTTGGGTGTTTTTCTACCATTTCCTGCTAAACAATCTCCGATCCCTTCCACTTGGGAGAGGGGCAGGAGCCAAGGCTGGCCTTCAGCTCACCGCTGAGCCTTTTTGGTTGCAGACCTGCATTTTGGGAAGGTGTAGGAATAGCTTTTATTGCATTGAGCTAAACGCATTAAAAACATTCTGATTAAATGGGTACCTAAGTACCCTTCAAAAGAGAGGGGACCAGGGCTCCAAGAAGGGGTGGGAGTGAGGGGGAGGTGAGCAGGCTGCTTCTCACCATGTGGACCATAGGAATTGCTCTGCTGGCAGCTGCAAGCTCCATTAGTTATCCAGGGGTATCCTCCCACTGCAGGCAAGGTACAGAGCAGCCAGTTGGAGAATTAGCAACGTGTCCAAGTGTAATATGGTTGCTATTATGGGTAATATATATTTAACACTCTGCAGGGACCGTTTAAACCTGCATCTGCAGGAAGGGGAAAAAAGTCAGGTTTGCTTTCTTGGCAGACTGCAGATCAGAGAGTCCAATCTGTAATCTCTCTTGGTATGTTTTATGTGGGTGGGTTTTGTTAAGTTACAGGCAAAGTTATTGCACCCCTAGGCTACTCACATTAAATGTTTCTCCAATTTTAGCAGCATTCTTTCCAGGCTCAGCTACATTTGTTTTTGTCTTCTCTATGGCAATTGATGAGCTCAGTATGAAATGTATAACTCCACGGGATCTCCTGTTAAATATTTCTTCCACAGCTGTAGCTGAATCGGGGCAGCGTAATCCAATGACTTGTTGTAATGCCTAATGCTTTCTTTAATACATTCCAGATTAAAGGAGTCAGCAAAGTTTACATATCCAAAGTAATAAATTTAAACAATAATAATGGCAAATCCCAAACCATGATTGTATCTTGAAAATGTTGGGCTTTTTTTTCCTCCTATCTTCTCTGGTCTGGCTAAAGTCTGTTTTTAGGAAACTGAACAGGACAGATAAAAGATGATGAGACAAACAACTTAATCCCTTAATAATGTCAAGTGGAAAATCCAACAACAGATTGGCAAGAAACTGTAATAACAACTGCGAAGTGACCCTTGCTGAGGACTGAAGAACTGGTTTAAAAGGCTGAACTTGGGATATAATTAGAGATGAGCCTGAATTAGTGCCTATAGGCTCAAGTATTTCTCTGAACTCTGAAATGGAGCCAAATTCCTTTTTTTTAATCCATGCCTGTACAGCATCAGCTTAACTCCACCGAGGCCAGTTCAGCATCACCTCATACCTTGTTCTGCCCCGGGTACCCACACAAAGTGACCAGGAAGGGCCTCAGGGTGGTATTCTCTCCTCTGGGTGCTTTTGCAGATGGAGTGTGGGATAAGTGCACAGCCCAGGTAGGTGCTTGGCATGGCAGCAGAAGAAGGGTTGGGCAGTGCCTCCAAGTGGGAGGAGAAGAGGTGGGCGTTGCCACACTGGCCTTTAAATCCCAGCATCTCAATCCCATCCTGCTCTTGCCAGGGACTGGCACACAGCTGCACCCCTGGGCAGTGACTCTAAGTAGTCTTGGGTGGCTGTTAATAGATACACCTTGGAAGCAAGGCATGTGGTCACAGGAGTAGGAGGCACTTGGAACTGTAATTGCCAAGCAGCTTCAGAAAGAGGGCGTTAATTATTATCTCCCTCCTTGGAGCCATATTTACTTAGAGCTGACAGCCCTCCACCCTGGGGTTCGTGGGAGGAATGTCTTGCTGGGGTGGAGACCAGGGCTGCCAGAAAGCAAACAAAAGAAAGAGATTTTAGAACGGTGGCTTATCTCTATCCACCTGAAATGCTGTTGTATTTTAAAAGAATACGTGAAAAAGGATTGTTTGAAAAAACCTTGACAAGTGTACTCTCCCAGCTCCATTGTTTTAGCCTTCTCCTAGGAATTTGTGTATAAAATGTTCTCAATTCAGTTTATCTCTGCTTGACAAATCCTGTGTCTCCCTTCCGTGCTTTTAGCGGAGTGGGAACTAACCTTGATGTTTTTGCAAAGCGAGCAGAGTCGCCGTGCTGGATGTCACATTCCCACCTTCACACACAAACAGTGCGTGTCACAGCTTTTGAGCAAGATGTACCATCGCTGACAAAAAAATTGTGTAAAGTTCATGCATTCAAGATGAGCCTTTAGAAGAGCAGCTCCAAACTGAACCAGACTCTCTCAGAGGAGGGATGTTGTCTGGCTCCCATGGAAGCCACCTTGCACAGCAGGTTAAAACAAATGGTCTGAAACCAGGGCTGTAGCTCAGCTCCTCCATTAGCAGCCCCTCATCTGTGTCTCATCTCGAGGAGAACAGACTTGGCCTCTCTCCTCAGGTCTCTGTTTTCTCATGTTACCCTGTGTTGCTGGAATGGCTTTTCTGAGCCAAGGAAAGCAACAGGGGAGTCCAGGTGGTCACAAGTGACCAAAACATTGACCAGATGCTGGGCTGGTAATGAGAGGGAAGTGCAGAGGTAGCATGATGCCACCTAGTTTGTTAGTGTCTTCCCTGTATCATACATCCCAGCCAACTCTGGTGTTTGGTTTCTGAGCATTTGGGCGGCTCAGGAGGCAGTTCCAGATTCCAGGTTTGTTCTTGTGGATGGGAACCCTTCCCAGAAGGGAGAAAGCTCAGAGGAGCCTGTTTAATGTAGGCTGATCTCATGCTTGAGCATACGCGGGAGTTGACCTTTCAGCGCTGAAATAAGAAGTGATGGGAATAGAATAAGTCACAGTTTTGAAAGAAAAGCCAAGGAGCTTAGACATGCACCTCAGGAGAAGGAATCAAGGTAGGGAGGCTGAGAGCCACAGAGGGGCCAAACGACAGATTCAAAAAGTGTTCTTTCAGCAGTGAGTTTGATGGATCTTTGCAGAGCGAAGGCTGTTGAGATGTGAAATTGGGGTATGATGTGATGAGCCCAGAAGGTGAATTTTAGTTGGGTGGGTAGGCTGGAAAGACTCTGTTAGGGATGCTATCCTGAAAAAATCTGCAAGACTTACAGATAGGTTGGATGTGAGGACTGAAAGAGATCCAAGATTTCCACTTGCTAAAAGTTTCAGGGTAGGAGCAAAACACTCACAAATGGGAGCAGTAAAATTTACACTTGCACTGCAAAGGCATAAATTGTTCTATGAATCGCCAGGCTACGAAGAATCAAACCTCTACATTGCATTGCAGGCCTCAGAGCTGTCATGTCTTGACTGAATCCAGAGCTAAAATTCCTGTAACCTTGATAGGAGACAGCTCCAAGTCCCCATGGTACACCCACTTAACCTTCAGGGGCCTGGCTTTGAATGCAAGATTTTTCCAAGAGAACCAAAACTCTAAGCACTCCCCTCACATCTGGAAGCCACAGCCCAGTGAGGAACTCCCTCTGCCTGGTGGCCTCTGTCGGAGCCTGACTCCTGGTTCAGTCTCAAGAGAGGATGGCTCAGAGCTTTTTCAGAGCCCATCACTGCTTGGACAGAGGCTGAGGTTTTCCCTCCTGGCCCTCTCTTCCTCTGGACTATCCATGCTGTATCCCCAGGACAGTCAGACCTCAGACCCATCCAGACAAACCCTGGCAGGACAGGAGATTGTAGGAGCTGGCTGGATCTGGAAGAACAGTTTTTTGGCAGAGAACAGGTTTTCCAGCAAATGTCAGGGGAGAGGGGGAGTCAAAATGATTCACAAATTCAAACACATTTTCTGAATAGTTCTGGCCTAGAAAAAAATACAGAGGTGGGGGAAGAAGGAGGGATGTTAAAAATAGCAATGCGTGTCATTCTGACACTTTCAGAATGAACTGTTTCATTTTGGGAATGGTTTGTTTATGTTTTGCAAGCATTAGAAATGTAGATTGATTCAAAATGGCATTTTTCACTTAAAAGTTGACCTCACCACTAAAAACACAGTGAAAGAAGAGAAAAGATATTTTAGGACTTATATAACCTGAAATGAAACACCTCCTTTTGCTTTGGCTCCAGATGAGACATTTTGGAGTTTTCCTTTCACAGCCCTATGATTTTAGCTGTGTCCAGCCCAACCTGAACATCTCCTCTCCCCTAGTTTTTTGATTGAGCTCTGGTATTAATAAATGCATCCAGCTCCCATGCTGGCCAACCCTTAAGTCTAATGCCTTGGAGCAAGTACTTTAGTTTAATCTGAGGTCAACCACACATTGCTGTGATTCAGACTGAAACCTGTGGTATCAAATTAATAAGAGCTGTAGGTTTTGTAGATAACTGGCATCTTCCCCGAAAGATGCAGTGTCGAACCTCATTTAGAAAAATAACCCGAACTCCTGAGGCCCTGAAATCTGATCTAGAAATCTTCAGAGAAGACGTAGTTTGCAGACGGCTGAATGGCAGACTTTCACTCCCCCGACACTCACACTGGTCTCATTCAACTGATTCATTAAAGGAAAATGAGCAAATAGCTGGTAATTACTTTGCTGTAGCCAGAACGTGCCGCAGAGTTTCCCCGGGCAGAGGGGAAGGAACACACGTGTTTGCTGTACGATGAGCCACGGTTGAGTTTACTGTTCCCTGTTGTGTTTTCTGCCTGGCTGAGGCACATTGTGCCATTTCCTCATTCCTTGGTGACTGAGTGGAGCCTCCTTGGCTGAGATTTACCTTCATTGTCTCCCGAGCCCCTCTCCTTGGGAGGGTTTGGGCACAAAAGAGGGGGAGAATAGATGCGGCAGTGTGGGATGGCAAACTTCTTAACATCAGCGCCTTTAGGGCAGGGGCCATAGGAAAGACCTTTTCCATTCATGGGAAAGTCCTGGGTTTTACCTGAAATAGGCAGGTTTGTAAGCATTTTTCTGGCCCGCTGTTATTTCAGTGTTACTGAAAGATGGATCTCATAGTGTGGACAGGATACAGATGTTTTTGTGATAGAGAGGGGCTGGCAGTGGCCAAGCGTCAGAGCCGGCTGTGCTCCCTGCTGGCGTGGCTCTGATACTTTCTGTGGTGGCTTGGGGTCCCCCAGCAGTGGAGAAGGCAGGGATGAATTCCTGTAGCAGGATGAGGAATCAAGGCCAATGAGTGCATCAGCAACGCAGTTCCCTCGACCATGCATTTACTGTTCAAACACTGACAACTCATGCTCTCCCAGAAAACAGTGAGGATTGCCTTAAAAACTACCAGAAGTTTCATGTTTTTTGGAAGTGCTGGTCTTGTTTGATTGTTTTCCTGGTTTCTATGCCTGTAAGTCATACTCAGGACAGTTTTTCAATCTGTTCTCTGCAAGGCAGAAGCCTAGAAATGAACTTTCTTTCTAAAAATAAAAACTCGGAGTCTCAGCTACCTGACGACTGCAAGAGCTGGGGGCCGTGAGAGCAAGGCAGAGCTCACGTTCAGACTGCAGGAGTGGGCAAAGGGGCTGCTGAAAGAGCTGCTTCTCTGGGTCGAGAATGGGGCTGAATGGAAAGAAAGGCCAGGAGGGCAGAGCGTGTAAGCCGATTCGGCTTTCCTGGAACAATCGGAGAACGCCAGCGCTCCCTCCCCGCCCCAGCTGAAACAAAAAGCCCATACACAGCTAGAGCAAAATCTGCCTTCCTGTTTGTATGCGTGTCGCGAGGCCTGGGAGGGCAGGTGGCGTTTGGCTCTTGCATCCCCGCTCAAACTCAAAGTCCTCTCCCAGCTGAATCCAGAGGCAGGGGTGCAAGGAAGAGATAGAGGCCGTCACCAAAGAGCAAGGACCATACAAACTGTGCAAGAGGGCCCACACTCCTTCCCTGCCGATGGTTTATATAAAACACAGTTTGAAAACGAATCACTTTTTATACAGGTAGAAGGGATTCACAGATCTTTGACACAAGCAGCTGCCAGGAGATGGGAGTACAGCTTTGATTATGTTAAAGTGAGGAGGCAGCGACTTTCCAACTGAGCAACTGCATTTCAACAATCTGTGGAAAGCTGTATGCATCTTTCAGCAAGAAATCTTAGGCTGTGATAGGTCCCAGAAAATACCAGGCAGGGTTGTTGAACCATCCCAAACCACCTTGTCACTGAACAGTGCAGAGGTGCTGTGTGAAGCGATGCCAAGCATTCTCTAGCAGCTCTAGTGGGATTTGGATTTCAGTTTACTCTCATCAGATACACTGACATGTTCCTCAGTTTGCCTCTTGAATTAAGATGCTGCAGTGTTCATTATTCCCCTTTCCAGCTGATGGGTGTGTGTCTTTGCTCCCCCATGGGCAAGAAGGCAAGTATATTCTTCTTTTTAGCATGCCCTTAGAGCTATTACGTGTTTAAAGGGAATTAATCCTCAGAGCAAAGGCCTGGACGTTGTGTGTGTCCCATTCCTGGTGGTGGGCTGTTGCCAGATGCTCCATCTGCGGGGTTGACTTCAGTGAAATCACATCAGGAGAGCAGTTCTGAAGGTTGCATACAACATGCAGATGGTCTTCTGGAGAGCAGTTGCCTTTGGAGAGCTAGCTAGAACTCCTGATGGCGTAACAAACAGAATTAGAATATTTCCAGGATATAAAACTGAGGGAGGAAAGCAGCTTTACTGGCTATTGTCAGAAAACAGAGTTTTGCATAACAGCAGCGTTTTCCATGTACTGCGCAATGAAGTGACTTGCTTGGGAATTAAATTGCAAGTCAGTTTTAGACAGCATGGCCAGCTGCAACATAGCACACATTGCAACACTGAATGTTATTACTTGGTGTCAGTGTTTATTGAAGCTAGTGGGGATTTGAGAAACAAGCTCTGGCGCAGGAAACAATGTGATGGCACTTCATGTCTCAGCGAGTGTAAGAACTTTGGGGAATAAATTTTCCAAGGATGGAATACTTTGGAAAATACCTGCTAATCTCTTTAAACCCCTAAGACACTTTAATTTTCAATTGAGTGATGATAAGCCTCAGATTTCCCCACTAATCTAAAAAATATCCTGTGGTTTTTGGAAAAGCAAGGGAAACTCCAGGTGTAGGTTCAGTGGCAGGTTTTGCAGTGGCAGGTCTAGCTGATCTCACTGGAATAAGTTCATTTGCTGCTGTCTGCTGGTCCCTTGCTGTCTTCTTTTGCTACTGCAGCAACAGGGAAGTGAACTACACTTCCCTGACACCTTTATGGAGAAGAGTCAGCGTCCTAGAACATCGCTTCATTTTAGCTGCAAGACTGGAATCAGATGGGGCCAAATCAACTCTGTTGTAGCTCTGCTGAGTCTGGTGGGCTTGCACAATGGATAAATTTGATCCAGAGTAAGAGTAACACGAACCACAGATGGCCGGGTTAAATGCACTGTTTATATAAATGGCTAGACCATGGAAAGCTGCCCGCATTGCAAAATCCCCCTCCCATCTGGCTCCTGCAAGGGATCTGAAATCACAGCAAGGGGACACCAGCAACAAAATGTGGCACAAAGACTGAGTTTCCCCTGTGCTCAGAGATGAGGACCTGTTGGCAGTGGGACATGGGCTCAGCTCACCAACTGTGCTGAACTGGCAGCTCAGGGAGCGGGACAGGTCACATTGCTGTGCCCTCTGATGGCAGTGAAGTTATAAATATGTTTTTGGAACAAAAATAGGAACCATTCACCAGAGCTATTTCTGATGACCTCAGAATAAAGTTAGATTTTGGGTTTTTTTCCTTCTGTTTCTTAGCAGGGCTGCTGAGCTCTCCAGCAGAACAGGAAGTAGGCTGAGGAGCTGTTTGAGTAACCAGGGTCAGATCAATGGAAAAAGCAGTTTGAGTACACTCTGTGAAAGTGCAGTCAACAATTCTGAAATTACTGCAGTTTCTCTTCCTAGGTCAGGGTTGTTGTTCATGCCAAGGGGACTTGAGTCTGCTACTGCTCTTTCTGTAAGCAAACAGAACATTTCTTTTTGATGATGTACATAATGTGCACCCAGGGGTGAAGCAGAAAGCTTTCCCTTGGTGTCCTTGGATCAGATTCCAGATGAGTTAAGAGATAATTTGATCAGGATCCTACGTAATTTTGAAATGCCTGCCATGCCATTTGGAGGAAAAATAAACTTGGTTTTACTGGGAGTTGGGCGTGGAGAGGTCAGAGTAGGTGAGGAGCGAGGGAGAGGATAAGAGACAACATTTTGCTATCAAGGAGGAAGATGTACAGTTGCCAATCTCAGAACTGAGGCTGATGGTACATTTTAGTGACACTTGCAGCTTCTTTCATGTTTTGCAAGTTCATCTGAGAACTGAATGCATGCCAGATGAATCTTTCAAGGGAAGTGGAGCTGGGTTGAAAATATCTCCAACACAGATAATTCAAAGGAAGTGCAACTTCTAAAAAAGCATGTGAAATGTCTCTAAGAATCTACCTGTTTTTTCCTGTTTACTTTTTTCCTTTTTCTCTTTCCTCTCCTTAGTGCTACGTTCCACCTCTCTCCTCTGCCATCATGTCACATTTTTTTTTGCCTTTACTCGATCTCACAGAGGCATACAAAGGGTTTTCGGTCCTGTCACATGCTCCAGCTGGAACTGGAGCACGATTCCTTTCTGACACGATTTTCTCCAGGGCTCCGTCAAGTTGAGCTGCAGACGCTCCCCGGTTTCTCGCTGATTGTCTTTTCAGCTGTCCTCCGCTTGCGACTCTCCCGTTGCAGCCAGGCAAAGGCCGATGTGAGCTGCAGCGTGGAGGCGATGCCGTGAGTGCAGGGAGCAAGGGGTGCACGGGCGGGTGCCTCTGGTTAGCGGGATGGGGCGGCCGTGGGGCGGGAGCGGCGCGGCGTGGGAGAGCCGGGCCAGGAGAGAGAGATAAGGCGGGCAGGAAGGGGAAAGGCAGGTGGAAAAGGGAAATGACCACGGGGGCCAGGAAGACTAAAGAGAATACAAGGGAAGCTATGAAGCCATCTGGGAATCTGCTCTAGCCACGTGTAAATCATACGCGTCCCTGCGGCGTCCCACTGTGCGCAGAGCGAAGCGGCGCCCGGGGGAGGCCGGGCAGAGCCGGGATGGCGGCGTGGAGCTGTGTGGGGTGAGCCCCTGGGGACGTGGGGGGACGCGGGGACAGCACCTGGGGCACAGTGGTGGTGGGCATGGGGGCGAGGGGAAGGGCGTGGGTGCTCCAAGGTGGGGTGCAGGGGTGGCAGAGCTGTGGTGGAGCAGTGTCCCGTGAGGGTGAGGGCAGAGGTTGATGGAACTGCTTTTACTGGGAGTTGTGTCCGACTGCGTCGGGTTCTGGGCGATGGCAGAAGAGCGGGAGGAGAGGCGGGTGCTATGGGTTGGAGGCAGAATGGGAAGTTTGGGAGAAATGGAATGCAGAATCTGATCAGGAGATGGAAAAGGAGCAAAGTGGGGGGAAAAATCATGTGAAAAGTTGCGTTGTGTAAAAGTAGTGGAAGAAAGCATCCTGCGAGGCTGACATGGAAAGGCAGGGGGAAGAGAGGAGAGCTTGGATAACAAGACTTTAAAAGTACTTAATGATGGATGACAGGGGTGGGATTTGTGGCAAATAGCTAGATCTGAGCCAGCCTCCCTTAGTGGGGAGAAACAGGCCCCTGCAGAACACACTGGATGTGGGACCTGCCCGCGCAGCACGAGAGGAGATGAGGCTGAGCAGCCCTGTGACTGTAAAAGGAGTTAACTAGCATAGATGCAGTCATCTACATTGGACATGTCTAAAAATAGGTGAGATTAATTTCAGTCCCGAGGACAAAATGTTACAGTAAATGAATACAAACAATCTCATGGTATCTAGCTGGGTGCAATCTCATGGTATCTAGCTGGGTGCGTTCGTGTCTCCTCCATGCACGTGCATGCAGGAGGTGTGTGCCCAGTTTCAGGGCTTGTGCACATCAGGTGCACATGTGCACACCAGCTCGAACCTGGCTGCAAGCTTCATGTCTTACATCTCCTCTGCAAAGGTCCTCTGCACCTCAAACACTGAAAAATTGAGCTGTGATGCTGGAGCAGGCTGTAGTTCCTCAGGTGTTTGCAGTTTTTATTGGAAATCATTCCTAAGAGCTTCAAGGAAGAGCAGGGAGATGTGCTATAGTTTCAGGGAGAGCTGCTGCTGACCCCATCACTCTCCTCTTTGCTGTGGAAGGGGCTGCAGGGTTAATCCAGCCCCTTGCCTGGTTTTATCTCAGCTCTCCTGGCCGCCTCTGCTAGAGGCATGGGAGTTACTTTGCTTTAACTCACACTGGGAGGCCCCACTGTGACAACATTGTCCCAGTCTCCAGTGGTGCCATTTGCCCCATACCACCTTGCCAGCTGTTCTGACAGAGAGACAATTTCCTTTCCCCAGCGAGAGGACCGGCTGGAAAAGAATAACCACATCTCTGTGGGGACACTCATGGGATGTGCCAAGAGAAACCCAGGCAGATGCAGTTATTTAACGGGATCCCTCATTCATGGACTGGGTTGTCATGGATGGTCTGAGCAGGGCATGGATCTGGAGCCTGTCTGTATTGGAGACGTCCTCTGGTTGCCCCAGCCACCTCCCTGCAGCCCTGCTCTCCTTCCTTGTTCCAGTTCCTGCGCGTGTCCTCATCTTCCAAAATTAGGTCTGCAGGTCCCACGCCTCATCTTTAAAACTCTCTGTGCAATTAACGTGCACGGGCACGTCCTTGGCAGAAAATGTCCCCAAAGGATGGGCGAGGACAGAGTGGCACAGTTTGACTGAGTAGCTCACGGTTATTTGTAGGAAAAGCTGGGGATGTCTCTCTCTGCACCAAGAAGTGGCAGCGTGCTCGTGGAGGTTGTGAGTCTCTGGTGTGACCTGAGCTCATTTAACAGTCTCCACAGTGGAGGAGAACAGAGTTTTAATCTAATGAGGGTGATGTTGGGCAAATGCTTTTAGTGCTTGGGTCTGATTAGTCGTAATTGAACTCCTCCTTCACTTAGTCCTTTGCTGGAGGCTGCTTGTTCTCGTCCTGCGCATTTCCTCTGCCTGCAAAAGCACTTAGGGCAGCTTGGATCCCCAAGTCACTTATTCTCAATATTTATTCCCCCTGAGTGGTTTTCCAGGGAAGCCCTTAATCTTAAAAGTCAAGAAAAGACATGTATTTGTTAGAACCAATACTAGCAAGGTGCAGAGTTCATTCTTATGCAGCAGAATTTAATTTTGTAAAAGCTCCCTCCCCCCTTTCCCCTGCTTTCATTTGCTTCTGTGTCCTGGGGTCTAAGAAAACAAAGGTTTCTAAGGGTAGGTGTGCACCTTGAGATCACTTGCTGGTAATGCCTGGAGGAGCAGCACATTTCTATTTCCACATTCATGTTAGCTGTTGAAACATTGTCTCACCCCAATAATCAGCCCAGTAATTATTTAAACCTGTTCGGAGGGGATAAGTAGAAACCCAATAAGCAGGTTTCACATAACTGTAATATTTTCCAGATCATTTTGTTTAGAAGCCTGTGTGAAACATGACTTCTTGCCTTCTTCTCTCAGCCCTCAGGCTGAAAGTGAAAAGGTCTTGGTGAAGAAAACTAAGTAAGGAGATAGACAAAGTTTATGGATGGGATTATTTAGCCTGCAAACTAATAGGTTTCAAGTGAAATACCTAAGATCATTGCGAAAACTCTTCCATTCATTCCTTTTTACTCTACCCTGTCTGGTAAATTGACACACACTTTGTGAGATGAAATTGCAAGGATATGCACCCAGACTTGGAGAAGAAATTAGTGGGCTCCATGCAGTGCCACTCTGGGGAACTGCCTGCTGTGGGATGCTCTTGAGCCCACCTGTGCCAAGGGGAAAAAGGGCTGGGGGAGCACCCCAGCCACCTGCTTGCAGCTTTGTGGGATTCCAGCAGTGGCCATAAGCTGATCACGTGGAAGGAACAGGATGGGATTTCTGTGCTGCAGCCTCCATGGCCGATGGGCTGGGGCTGTCTGCGATGGAGAGGGGGCTGCAGAGGCACTGCCTGGCCCATGGCAAAGGCCCACAGCTTTCTGTCGTGGTGAAAGCCTGTGCTCCCAATGAGAGGGCAGCTCCTCGTGTGGGTTCATCTTCCTGGGAAACAAGGGCACAGCTGAGAGCACCACACGGAATGCACTTGCTGTGGTCTGTGCCATGCAGGCTCTGCTGCCCTCATAGCTGGAACTCCGAGTAGCAGCATTTGTCCAGTTTCCTATTAAACGCAGCACCGGAGGTGGTGAAAGGTTTTTTTTCCTTTTTCCTAAGGTGGCCTTAGGTTTTGTCGCTCCTCAGACCTCACATCACAAACGATGAGCCCCAGGTCCATCACACAGAACTGCTGTAGCCCAGTGGCAGTCTCAGGCACCCCCGGAGCGGGACCCAGAAGGGTGCATTTTTCCCCCAGAGTTGGTGTGAACTCCCAGCATACGCCATGCAAAGCTTGCAGTGATCCCAAGTGGCTGCTCCTTGGAGGGTGCTATCAGCAGAGCGTCCCTGAGCATCTTGTGCTGGTGGACTTGGTAGGCAAAGTCTTCCCCTGCTGTGCAGTCTCCAGGCTGTCTTAGCTTCAGCCCAGCTCTCACATTTACACCGGCTGAGGATCTGGCTGCCACCTCAAAGGGTTACACAACGCACAGTTCGAGCTCTGTTAGAAAGCCCCACCCTTTTCCTGCAGTTTTAGTCTGAGGGGTAGTGCTGCCTGAGATGCTTTATTGTAACAGAAAATGAAGAGAAATGTGGAAAAACAAGGCAGTAGGATACTTGGTTTAAGGTATGCAGCTGGGTTTTTTGTCTAGGGCGGGGGAGAAGGTAGCCTTTCTTCAGCAGGTGATTTTAGACTATATTTGTTTGAGCAACGAGTGAAGTGTTTAGGACCATAGGGCTCCCCCAGGTTTCTGGAGACTGCATGAGCATTGCTTAGAGAGTGAGCAGCTCTGTCCTCAGGTGGTTTGTGTATGGCTGCGTGTTGCCCTTTCAGCGCAGGGACTTCAGTCCTGCTCTGTGTCAGGAGGGAAACTGTGCTAGAGCATCACCAGCAGACCCAGGGGTTGCTGTGGAGTCCTTATGAAATTCAGTTGGACCTGGCTGCCAGGAAGGTCTCAGGACTGAAAGAAGGATGTCGTTTGGGATAGGTCTGGGGCACATCAGCAGGGCTTTCAGGCAGTAGCCAGTCCATCATATTCCCTCATATGGGAGCCGTGCAGCTGAGATGCTGGAGCTGTTCCCCAGCTTCCCATCCACAGGCCTGTGTGCTTCATGTGGCGGGCCTGGAAAAAGCAGGATTTGCAGGTACAGCTGGGTGATTGGCACATGTTGGTGCAGGAGACACTTTTAAGGGAGAAACTGATGCACCAGCACCAGAACAGGGAGCTGATGGGCTGGAGAGAACAACCAGCTTGCAGCCCCAAGGCGTCTTGGGGACCAACATGAATCATTATTTACCAGGGGAAGGCTTTACTGGGACTGCACCACCTGCCTTCTGAGACCTTTGTGTTCACTGTTGTTCCTTACCGTGTTTCTGTGCATTTGGGTAGTCCAGGCAGCCCTGTTGAATGCTGCTATGTGTTGTGTGCCATTAGGCTACATGGCCCCGTGGGAAGGGATGCTCTTCCAGTTCTTGGGCTCTCCTCTGCCTCTCCTCTGCCTCTCCTCTGCCTCTCCTCTGTTCAGGCAAGTGGTTGTCTTTTGCTTCCTTGGTCCAGCAAAACATGTTCCTACAGGTGGGCTCTCTGACTCTGCCAGCTGTCAGTCTTGGAGTTTCTGTCTGTGGGAGAATTTCCACAGAAATTCCCCACTCCTCCTGCACATTTTTCTCCTCCAAGTGGTGGCACTGGCTCTTTTCACCATCCCATCAGGCTGGGAGCTCTGCCAGCTCCCAGCCAGGCTCCACTGCCCGCACACAGCCAGCACAGGACAATAGAGATTGTCGCCGATGCCTGGCTGTTTGCTGCTGGGTTAGGCACCCCCAGGCTCTGCTCTGCAAAGAAACAGCATATCTAATCCTGTGGGAGTTTCATCCCTTTCAGTCAGGGGTCTGTACAAGTCCTTTCAAAGATTAGCTCTGTGACTGTTAATAATCCATAAGTTGGTTAGTGCTGGGTCTTCTTTTTCAAGAGCCACCTCCCAGAGTAGCTGCTGAAGGGCAGACAGGTGAAGTCGGACATAAAAGCAGATGCTGCAGGGGTGCACGACCGCAGAGATGTACACGGCCTCACGCTGAGGGGAGTCCTTAACCTCTCATGAAAGAAGAGAGAAGCAGTATGTTTCCTTCTTCTGGTGGCAGGTTGCCAAGGCGAGCAGGTTAGCACCAATAAAAACATCTCTTTTCTACCCTCAAACTGGGGCCTACGGGTTTCCTCTTCAGATTTGCACTTGTCTTGCAGCCCCTTTCAGCTGGCCTGAGGTGCAGAAACACGCAGGTGGAAGAGACCTTGGGAGGTTAATTGTGAGTGGGTTGAGGAGGAGCAGGAGGATGAGTGTGCACACCCAGAGATACACACCCAGAACCCAAAGACCTCACGTTCTCGGCATGGTGTTGCTTTTGCCACGCAGCTGCTCAATGTGCTTCAGCCACAGGGATGGCAGGAATAACTTGCCAACACGTGGCATGGCACACGTGCAGCACATCTGCACATGCAGTGGCCACTGTCACTGCCAGCACTTGGACCTTCAGAGCTCAAGATGTGAGCTTTTTGTCTGGGGTGAGGAACCTGGTTTGAGGAGGGGTTTACATGTCCTTTGCGCTGGTGCAGGGTGTGGATGGGGACAGGAGCTCTTGCATCTGAGCAACCAGAAGTGACATCCTCCCCTCTCGGCTCCTGCTCTGGGATATGAGTGCTTCCACACATGCATTGGCAAGTGCCTCAGTTGTATTTCAACCATGTGGACCCAACTCCAAAACCTCTTTCAGTTTTCCCTCCATTTGTACCGGAAAGCAATGCACTCACTGAAATTTAAGTGGAGCTTTTTCAATAGAAAGGACTGTTAAAAAGAAATCCCTCATGATTATGTCAGGTACGAAGGTTGCTTTTACGTTTAGTTTCACAGAAATCACAAACATCCCTAGCTGCTGTAATAGCTGAAGTCAGAATAGGAACATGCTGTTGGTGAGGCGTGGGGAACGAGAAAGAGCTGGTGAATCTTTAAACCCACGGCAGCTCCGTGACTCTCACCAACAAAGCCTGTCACAAGGAGCCTGCCCATGAAGATGGGTGGTCACGAGCAGAGGCGTGAGTGGCATTTGTTACCAACCCCGGAGCGAGGCAGCATGTCCTGCACCATCACTTCATTTCAGGCCAGTGCCCGCTTCTGCTTCGTGTCCTTCCACAGCCCAGGGAAGGCTGGCATGCTGGGGCCACAGCGATGCTGCGTTGCAGGCACCTGTGTGGGGAAGCTCAGGCTGTCAGGCTGGGACCTACAGTACCTCCTTTAGCAAGGGACATCCTGCACTGTGATCATCCGCCCTCGGGTTTCTCTGTTATCAGCAAGAAGTCTCTGCCTAGGTTTTCTGGACACTTTGTTCCCGGAGCTGGCATTACAGCCTGATGAGGTTTTCCCAGATTTTCATCGAGCGGCTAGGTGGTAGGGGTAGCCAGGTATCTACAAATGTGCTGTGCATTGAAGGCAGCCTGGGGTGGGAACGGCTTCATCCTTTGGAGGATATGGCAGGTCTGAATTTCCGTAGCCTTCTCCCTGTGCTCTTGTCCCTGTTCCTGTGGCAGCTCCAGCAGTAGTTGTGGCAACCTGGCTGTGACCTTGGGCCCTGCTGGGGAGCGAGGGACACAGCTGGGACACAGCCCCGTGCCCTTGCTGGTGTGCAGCTAGGGACAGGACCAGCCAGGCAGCAGCTGTGCTGAAACTGGGGCTCTGCTAAGAAGAGCCACAGCGTGAATCTGATCTGGCCCAGCTTCACCTGCTGTACTGTCACCAGAAGGGATGGGCATGCCAGCCTCCCAGTACCCCTATTCCACTGTGATGCCAAAGAAAAGTGCCCCAGGGACAGATGTGTTGAGTCTTGGCTGATGAGTGTGGTTGCTACTACCAAGGACCTAGAATCGCTTCCCTGGATTTGGATTTTTTCCTGGGCATTGTAGTAATTCTTGTTGTGCTTTTCCCTTCTCTATTTTTCCGTAATTACTCTCATTGCCCTCTTTTCCTGGCAAGTCAATGCCATTAAATCCAGGCACCAAATGCAGAGGGAGGGTGGCAGTGCTGACTTTCTGGTCAGGCTCCTGAGGGCCCTGCAACCTCCTTTCGAAACTCCTGTCCTTTGGTGGAAGCAATTTGGCTGCTTTTGTCAGTCACTTCTGCCTGCAGGCATGTCAGTGACTTGCCTCTCTCAGGATTTAGACAATCTGCCTCTGAAATGCAGAAAGTTTTACTAGGAGTTGCACATTTATACTATAAGGTCTTGGTGGTAGTACATCATCTTTTCATCTCTTTTATTGTACAGGATGTACCACAAATAGGCCCCAATTCCTGTTTACTTTAAACATTATCTCAGCATTAGTACACAGGCTCTCCTGAATATTTCTCCTCTGCCACAGCCTTCCAGATTTTTAAATGTTTTTTATTTAATACACCACACAAGTCAAAAGTTAGATTTTATAATCAATATGGTAAGGAGAACTGAAATACAAACCTTTCCATCAGAAAAGAGCTGGACACAATTTTTTTGTCCAGATGAGTGAGGAGGTGGGTATGGCCCTGCTGTGACTGCAAGCACTGGAGTAGCTGCCCTCCTTTTTGGGAGCCCCTGTGGAGGAGCAGAGAGTGAGGGGTGATGAAAGTAGAGCTTTCCAGCCCCTTCTGCCAGCTGATTTGGGCCTCTCTGTACTTTGGTTGAGATGACACCCAGCAGGCTCTCAGCCCTTGGTTTTGTGAGCATATTTGTGGTTGTGCCAGGGGCAGGCATGGGAGCTCTTTCTTAAGAGTTGTGGGGTGCAGCCCCCCAAATGCTGTCTCACTTCCAGGGCTCTCATCTATGTGGGAATAATCAAGTCATAGGCATCCTTCGGCAGCATCCCTGTTGGGCAGTTGAAGAGCGCTCCGTTTTAGAAATGAGGAAGGCTTGGCAGAGAGGCCAGCCTTTCCTTAAGCACCCACTTCTTGGATACCTCTGGTTTGTAGCCCATTTTGAGGCTGGCAAGGCTGAAGAGCAGCTTTTGATTCAGACAGTGCTCCATGCTCGTAAACGCTGCCTGAAGGGTCTTGGCCCTCCACTCTCCAGTGGCCCTCAGGGAAAGGCTCTGGCTTCAGTGAGCGTATCCGGTGCCTGCTGGAGCACAGAGCACAGTTCAGACCTCCCCTTTCCTCACCCCTCAGCCCTTGGAGTCACACCGCAGTCACCCAGGCACACATGGCCCTCTATGAGGCAGCCTTTAAGATGACTCCATAACTCTTTTTTGTTCTCTGTCTTATTTATGGCTGTAAAGTATGTTTCTTCCAGGCCAGCAGAAAACAAGTCGGTGTAGAAAACAATGTGCGATTCAGTTTGCAGTGGTGCATCTAATTGACAGGAACTGGCTCCTTCGTACAGTACATGCTGTGAAATAGCAGGTCTGCCTTGGCACTGACTGGACAAACAGAGGTGACTAAGCAATCCAATTGATTTATGGCAATAGCCTTGCACAGGAGATCCGGGAAGCCTCTGGGAAAACTGCCTCTAGCTGAAGGAATCGCCACGTGCGAATTATAAAGGCTCCTGGGTGCAGCAGAGACCTGTCGTCAGAGCCTGGGGAGTGAAACATGAGGCAGGAGAGCACTTAGGTGTTTTGGGCAGTGCCTCTCCCGGAGCTCGCCGCGTCTCGGGCTGCCAGCCGGTGAGCAGAGGAGCCCTTCCCGCGGGATTGCGATGCAGGGGTGCCCGTGGCAAGCCAACGATGATGGACTGTTGTGGGAATTCCTGTCACAGGTAGGGCTGTTGGGGCAGACAGGGAGGAGTGACAGGTGCTGGGAAAGTTTGCGGCACGGCTGATTCTCTGTGGCAGAGAGATGGGAGCAGGGGGAGTTTGGGGTGGATGAAGTGCCTGACTGCTGCATAGCAGGGTGATGGGGGAGGACAGAGGTCTGGTTTCAGGGGTGTCAAGTGCCTTCAGTCTCTGGAAATGAGGGACTTGGGGATGCTTATTCCTGTGGCAGTGCAGTGTTTTGTGTCAGGCAAATTATGGGCCACTGGCTATAGGCAGGTTCACAGGATGTTTTAATAAGGAGGCAAAGTCATTTACTTGATTCGACTTATGATAAAAGGCCTTCCATCACAACAGGGAGTATTTGAGCAGTCTCTGAATGCGAGCTGTGGTGTCTCTGTGGAATGCTGTTAGACTTCAGATATGGGGTTCTTTCTTACCCACTTGCATCCTCAGAAGGGTGTCCCACAGCCCCATCACCCCGCAACTTAGATTTTACTGGCTTGAGCTGCAGAGAGATTTTTTGTTCTCAAGGACAGCTGAATTCACTGAGGCGATGTTGTAAGAAGCTGTTCTGGCAGTGGGAGGATTTTTAGGGTTAAGTGGTGGGGAAGAAGCTGGGCAGTGCTTAGCTCTGCAGCCCAGCAGGCAAGGGCTACTCTGCCTTCCCTCTTCCTCTTCCTCTTCCTTCACATCCCACCAATGCTAGCCCTTTTCCCTCATCCCTCACCACTCTGCGTTGGAGCACACAGGCCCTTTGTTGCTTGTGCTTTCCTGGTACCTGGCGCTGCCTGTTTGGCATGCCATGGCCACCCCCACGAGTGCTGGCAGTGACAAGGGAACTTCGCCTCATCTCAGCCACCCCTCGCAGTTCCCGAGCGCTCGCTGTCTGCTCTGCAGGGCAGCCCATCAGAAACAGCCTGGCACGTTGCACAGGCTGGTGCCACTGCTCGCTGGGAAGGTCCTTGTTCTCCCTGCCCACCCCACCCCTCCGCTCTGCTCCGCTCCGGCGGTGACGGAGCCCGTGGAACTGCGTCCCACGGGGATGGAGAAATGAACGTCCCACGTCATCAGGGAGATCTGGGGGTGACAAATGCTGAGTGCATTCGCTTCTTCAGAAGTGATAGGAAAACAAAGGGATTAGTGCTTGCCACATTTCCTAGGAAAACACGAGTAACTTGCTGGGAGGGACGGCTGCCATAGCCTGTGAAATGGAGGGGCTGTTGCTGGAGATGTAGCTCTACGTCCTGTTGCCCAAGGGGCCTCAGCTTTAATGGGCAAGTCTGGGGAGAAATGAGGCAGAAAGGATGAATCAAGCTAAAACTGAAAAGTTCACGGCTTGGACTTACAAGTGTGAGTGTGTGGGGTGTGAAATACCGGATTTACTGGTGGAGGAGAGTGGAGAGCAGAAGGCAGATGCTCTGCCTGTTGATCCAGGCACAGGTGCTGTGGTATGTAAAGCACCTTTGGATCTCTCGAGGAGCGGAGGAGGAGGGAGTTTGGTAGCATACCATTGAAATTACTGCCTCTCTCTGAGAGGAATTGATTAATGAGATCAGGTAGGGACAAGGCTTACCAGATTAAAATGACTTTGCAACGCCTTCCCTGTTTCTCGTGGGGCACCACCCAGAAACGCAGACCGAAAATCCGCCTCTGGTTTGTGTTGGATGAGTGTCCCTGCACATCTCCACCCCTTAGGTCCAGGGTCTCTGTGCCAGCTGTAGCAGCTGTCTCAGCCGTGAAGGAATCCTGTGCGTGGGCTGCTCTGCCAGAGGAAAATGGGGCAGAGGGAGGTGGCGGGGATCCGCGGGCACCTGGCAAATCAGGATTGCCTCCTTCCACATGGGCTGCAGCACTTGTGGCTGGCTCACAGTCATGTCCATGTGCCCTCCCCTACACCTAGGGGCAGGGGTGGAGGTTTGGGTTCCTGTAGGTCCCCACAGCCTTGTTTGTGTGCCACAGTCAGAGAGGATCAGTGGACACTCGATGAGTTTAGGAATCTACACAGTGCCATCATAGCAGCATGAAGGCACTGCGTAGATTCCTAGACTTGTGAAGCTACTCACTGTGTGTAATGAACTGTGGAGAGAAGTACTTGTGTGCATCTGGAAAACCTGATTCAAAGGCTTTAATGCTTATGTGTTACTCTTCTCGAGGATGACAATTCCTCAGTGTGTAAACTCCCAGTATCTTATCGAAGAATCTAAGTCAAACTTCAAGGGAGCTGCGCAATAGGGGAAACTGGTCAGGTGGGAATGGCATTAAAGGGCTGCTCCTCTGGGAGGCTGTAACTTTATTTTCTGTGGGTTTTTCTGCTGATATCTCAGCTGCCAAGCCAACCACTTTCCTTGAAAACATTCTTTATTGTCAGACCCCTGCAATACAAGCCTGCATTCGATAACTGGCTGGATGGCACTGAGGCACAGGGAGTAGGGAGACAAAGACTTTCCCCAAGCAAGCCAGTGACCTTCTACTTGCTCATGACCGATTTGAGGGTGGGTTGTTTTGCGTTGCTTTTTTAAAGTAATGGTAGAGTTGAATCAATCTAGGGGTAGGCTTTTTACCTACTGCTTATGTTTTGGAAAAACATCGCTTGCATGAAACAGTAGTCTCAAACTAGAGCTGTTGGGGCCTCTGCCTTTCCTGTTCTTCTTCTCTTTGTGTGTTGAAAGGAACCTGATTTAATATGGTCGCCCTGCAGTTTAGAAATGTGGTTATGCTAAATGGCTGTCTGCTAGATTGCTCTTGTAAGGTTTCCTCTAGATCCCATAGAAATTGCAGATGTTCATGCTCAACAATGCAAAGATAAGCCTAAAGTTCAAATGAAGCTTTGCATCAGAGTGGAAGGATGAAGCCAAATCTTGTCATTTCCTTGTCAGAGCTTTGTGTTTGATAGCACATTTTGATGGTGTGTGGCATGGATATGCAATTCATCACCACCTGGCTTTTCATGCAGCTGTAGCAAAAATGCATGTTCTCGTATCTCCCTGTTTGCCATCTGCAGCTGGAGAAAGTGTGTCCCAGGACAAGAAAACAAACGTGCATTTTCAGACTCAGGCACTCAAAATACGTGCTTAAGATGGTGGCAGTCCTGGGATGTGGAAGATGTGGGCTCACTTTCTTCTGCTGTAGCATTTTGGTTCCTATGAAGCCCCTGGTGAGTGAATCAGGGCCAGTGACCTCATTTTCAGTAAATTACAAGGCGAGGCTATTGCTGATTTTTCTGTAGAGATGTCTGATTAAGCTGCAGAGTAAATAATAGGAACAAATCTTTCAGAAGGACCTTTCCCTTGGGGTTTGTTCCCACTGAGTCAGTCCCTGTTGCATCAACAAACAGTGCCACTTCAGCAACTGCAGGAATCAACAGGGCTGAGCGGAAATCACAACACGTTGAGCTGATTCCTCCTTTCCCCTCAGCCGGGTCATAACCATGGCTTTAAGTTTCCATCCTGCCCCAGTATGAATGTGGTCAGATAGCACAGCCTGGCCTTGAATTCAGAAAGCAGTGATGGATCATGGCAGTCCAACCCAGTCCCACGTCAGGAAACTCGTCATGGGTCTGTCCTGCAAAAGCTTTGGCTCTAGATCATCTTCTTGAAGATGAGCCTTGGGGTAAGCCCTGTGCTCCAGCGAGACTGCCTGTCCCACAGCAACTCCATGTTCTGGGCACCAGTGCCAGGGCCCCCGGCTCCTGCCCTCCTCCTGCCTCTCAGTCTCACTGCTGCAGTTGAGTTTCTGCTCAGCCCCGATCAGGGACGTCCTGCTGGTCCTGGAAAGTCACTCTCTTCCACAGGGAGAGGGGCCACTGCCCTTCTAGTGATGTGATTACTGTGCTGGTCTGGCAGCACTTCAGCCTGGGACCTCGGTGTCTCTGAGCATGAGCTGGGAGTGCTTGGCATGAAGGAGCAGTTTGATAGCCCTGCGCTGTGCTGATCCATCTTTCCCGGTCACTGAGAGCAAGCACCGACCCACTGAGCGACCTGCCCCGTTCACGGCTGCCAAAATGGGGGGGTGGGGGGGGGTCAGAACAGAACAGCTTGCCTGCTGGACCTGGGGAAAGGACCTGGGCTGAGGATCCTGCCCATCCACTGGGAATGGGCTGCATGCTGAGAGCAGAGCACAACTGGAAGCTGTCACCCCAGTTGTGCAGCCCTGACAGCTTGTTTCCATAGGGAGCGAGCCCTTGAGTGGGAATGCTGGAACTGGCTGTCACTGGCTCCCACCAGGCAGCCATGGCGTATTGCAACATGAGGTGGGGGACTCCAGCTGAGGCAACAGCCCCCAGATCCCCGGGAAATGGGATTACTAACACTTTTCCAGCCAAACGCCTCCGTGTCTATGCTTTTACTGGGAACAGGACAGGGGCAGAGCTTCTTGCCTGCAGATGGGCAGCCCCAATATAGGGGCTGGAAATGTCCCGCTGAGCAGCAAAAAGGATCCCAAGATGTTGGATCCTGTCTGCTGTCAGCAGCCCGTGCTGAAGGCACCTTTGGAGGCGGCAGCAGGGATTCAGCTTTAAGAGAAGCTGAGCCACCACAGATCTGCTCACCTGGCCGGTTTGCCTTGCATTTTCACCACAAGTCAGTTCGAGGTTACTGGGACAATGTCCTCCATCGGAAAACATCCAGAAAAGCCCACCAAAGAGGGAAGAGAGGTAAGAGAAGGGGCACAAGTGGGGATGCAGTAAAATGGCATCTATAGAAAGGATTTTTCAGCGAGCAAAATGCAGGCTCAGGACAGTACCAGCTCCGCGGACTGGCAAGTCAACACTTCGTGTGGCCCTTGAACCTCCTAGCCTGCTTTCCTCCCTGGGCAGGGGAAAGGGCACAGTCTGTGTTTGTTATCTTCTTCAAGGGCTTCAGATGAAATTCCCAGTGTTTTGGAGTTTGCAAACCTCTGTGCAGGGTGAGGAGGTCCAGGGAAGCACAATAGCTGCAGGGGTAGCCTGGCACAGGTTCAGAGGTAGCAGGTTTTCTGACTGATTGGGTGCTGGGCTCAGAACTGCCTCTAAAAGTTGCTGGAAAATATTTTCAACTAATAGCACTTTTTTTTTTTCCTGTTTTCCCTGAGCTCACATTCTTTTTCTCGGGCATTTTGGCTGACAGTTGAATGGATTTATTGCTCTAATAGCAGAAAATGACCATCAGCAAATCCCTGTGTTTTTGCTGCCCCTAAGGCAGACTGCTCATAGTTTCTCCACACTCCAGAGCACAGATATTATGCAGGGTAGTTTTCCAGCCTCTGTCCTCAGGCTGACTGGGGTAGCCGGGCTCCTCCAACAGCAAAATTCCTGTACCTGCATTTCAGTGTCCTGCCGAAGGTGCCTTTTGTGCACTGGGTGAACACATGACAGCAATTCAGAGGGAGGCTTTGGGGGCTATGGGAAGCTAGGGAGAGAGCCAGGACACAGAGTCTTAGTGACAGCGTGTCCTCCCTGACACATGGTGTGTGGCAGGGGAATCCACTCCAGCCAAGGGTCAGATTTGGCCTTCGTGCGGAAGGACAGGATGTTTCTGATGCAATTCCACGCGCTGGTGGAAGTGCATTTCCAGGGCAGAGCTTTGTCCTGTGTCAGGTTTTGTACATCCATACTCCGCCAGCAGCTCGAGCCATTTTGGATATACATGCTGGATGCAGCTGCACTCATGTGACTTCCTGGGCCAAACTTTGTTACAGGGGAAAAAGCAAAGTCTTTGTTTACCCGTCTCAATGGAAAAGTTTAGTTCTGGCCTGTCTTGCCAAGGAAGGAAGGAGTGTGCCAAAGTGATAGTACAGCGAATTCTGGCTGCTGGTGGACCAGGGACGGAGCTGGCTGCCAGGCGCAGCATCAGCATCACACCCTGGCTGTGTAGGGCTGCCCTGGGGCATGGGGTTCCAGGATGCAGTGAGCATCTGGCTCTTCCTTGGCTCTCTCCATTGCAAGAGATGGCCCCAGTGAGGTGCTGATCAAGTTTCTTTTGTCTGTCCAGAAGAAAATGAGGAGGGGGAGAAGCAAGCACTGTGTATGTGGGATAGGAATGGGTCAGGGAGGAAAATATCTCTGGCCACATGTGCACAGATGATTTAGCGTAGTGCATGGTGGGACCAGTGCTTGGGTTTGAAGTGCCATCCTAATTTGAGTAATCACAGCTCTGGTATCAACTCTCAGTCACTGTGTGCAGCTCTCAGCTTTCTGAAAGCATGCAGCAAATGCATGCAGCACCCGCTGCCCGCAGCTACCCTGAAGGGCAGAGCTCCAAGCCTGAGTTCAGGCTTTATATTCCATTTCTTTCTGTCCTCCTTCCCCTGACTCAGGTGTTAATGGCTCCTGAGCACGGGATGCTTGGCAGACATGGGATGCTCAGCTGACATGGGATGCTTGGCTGGCGTGGCTGCTCTCTCACAGCGCTGAAAGGCACAAGTTGCCCCTATGGCTTTCACTTACATAGGCTGAAATTATCACAAGGTTAAATTACAGCCAGGCAATGCTCCTGGGTGCTTTAAAAGTTGCAGACTTTAAATGCTGGCTCCAGAAAGTTGCTCAGACAGGGCTCTGTAAATGGAAACTCATCCAGGGTGAATTTACCGCATGCCTTCAATTCAGGAGCTACTCTCCTGTGCCCAGCTGGGGCAGGGTGGTTCCCCCAAATCACAGCCTTCCTGTCATGACCCAAGAGCAGCACAGGAGTGGTGAAGGGCCCACGCCACCGGAATGGGATCTCCAGCGCACAAAGGGCAGGTTTGTCTGAAGTGAGGGTGGGTTCTTTTCATATTTTCCAGTGGGACTGGGAGACTCAACAAGACCCAGGACTGACTCACAAAATCCAGCCCATGAGACCAGTCTCTTGGAGTGGATAATTTTTTATATTGTCCTCTTCCTAATCTAAGGAAGCAACAGTGCTGTGGAGTGAAGGATATTGCCCCACATGAGCATTACCCATCCCCCTGCATCTAAAACTTTCCACTTGAAACCAAGAGCCCTCACAGTGAGCTCTGCTGCCAGTCCCAAATCCCAGCACTGATTGCTGTGCAGCTGAAACACGGCTGCAGCTTCCCTCCAATCCAAAATCTGGATTTTGTCCAGATCCTCGGTTCTATGAGTGTTTCTGCTGCTTTCCTTTGGAGCTGCTTAAACTCAAATTAACAACCTCTTAATGGGACCTGCATCTTCCAAAAGAGTCTCTTGTTAGTCGCTTGCCATGGCTAAAACTTCCCAAATGCTTTCAATGATCCTTTTTTTAACTACCTCTCTATACAGAAAACAAAAATCTCCTCTTTCACCCTCCCCTCATCTAGCCACTCTCTGGGATGTGCCAGTCACTGACTTGAGAATACTCTGTTCTTGTCTGGCACATCAGCGGGTGTCGTAAATAGTCACCTCATCAACACGTTTTTTGTTAATACCTCAAACACCCTGTGGCTATTAAAAATACTAAAAATACCTTAGCTCATTAACAAGACACTGTTTCCAGCATATAAACTTTTCCATTAGAGAACCACTAACTGTAATGCCCTAAAAAGCTTACAGTTGTTTATAATCTAAGTAAAATAGGACACCTTCCCTCTACTTGTGCCATGTCTACTTGTGCTGCTGACTGCATAAGAGGGATAGACCTGTGCTGCTGTTTCAAAGGCATGTGTTTGTCAAGATGAAATACTTTTATTTATGGGGTTTTGATTCTTCCTCTGCATCCACAGTGCCGCTGCCTGGACAACACCACTAACACATTTAGGTCTTGTGAGATTTTTATGTCGACCCTGATAGGCTGGAGCATGGGTGTTGAGGGTTCCTGCCTTCCCCTCATGCAGGGGTGAGCAGGCTGAGGCAAGGGGCCAGGCAGTCACTACCTGGGCATACCAGCTTTGCATCGACAATTACATTTGTGATTAGGAACGGAGAAGATTTAGCCACAACATTTGCATAGCTCCTGTGCAGAGCTCTGCAAGTGCTGGTGTATGGTCGATACCGAACCCTGGCGTGGCAGCTGTGCCCTTGGCCCAGGACCCATGTGCAGGAAGAGTGCTGGCAGCGGTTTTCTTGGACATTTTGGACATGCCAACCCGGGAGAAGTGGATCCTTCTCCCTGGTGGTGTCCTGGGGATGTGTCCCTAGTTAGCTGTGCCATCCTAGCCATGTAGTACCGGTGTACACGGGTGAGGAGGTGTGAGCCTCCCCCACTGAGAGGCTGCCACTGGGACTCAAATGTCCTGCGGTGGCCATGGTTTGAAACACTTCGTTGGCTCTAAGAGGGAGCACATGAAACTTTTTCAGTAGTTCCTGGAGCAGTAGCATCAGGAATGCCACTTGTTCATCAGTAGCTTCCTAACTTGTTTTTCATGCAGAGAGTCTTGGTGTTTGCACAGGTGAAGGAACAGTGAATCCAAATTGGTTTTATGCAAAAAATGCAAATGTCGCTTGTATTAGCAGATTGCCGTGTGACAGGGATAGTGCATTTGCAAAGCAGTACAGCTCATTTTCTACAAATCTTTCCTCCTCACTCCCTGCAAGGCCAGGGGTCCTGTAAGGCCAGTTACATCCCTGAGAGGCCCTGGCAGCCATATGCTGTTGCACAGAGTTGTGACTGAGCAGTAAAAGATAAGGTTTTGCTCTCCACAGGCCAAACAGTGGCTCCAAACAGTGAAGCCAAGCAGTGGAGCTCAGCGAGGTCACCAAAAAGCAACCAGCTCCAAGAGGTAACTTGTGATTTCTAGTTGATCTGGAACCCTTTGTTCCGAGACTGTGAAGGTCTCAGTGCTTCTCTGTAGAGAGCTGGACTTGTTTTTCATATAGAAAATCTACAAGGGAGATATGGGGAACTTCTAGGGATCACCCTGTAGGTGAGACTGCCTGTCTGTAGCTTCTTTCCATCCCCAGTCAACAACAGGAGCAATTCAAGAGCTTGGAAACACATGGGGGTTTTTTCCTTTTTTTTTTCTCCTTTGAACAGGGGAGGTTTCCCAAGCCATGGTTCAGTACCACGGAATTAATACTTTAGTTTTACATCTGTCTGCTGGTCCCTGACTCCACTGATGGGATTGCCACACTGTGAGCCAGCACATTGCTAAGGGGGGTGGCTCTGTGATGGCGGCTGCAGCCTCCCAGTACTTGCACAGTGCCCCAGAGTGGTGGGGGAATTAACCCTGCAGGGCAGAGATCCCTGCGGGGAATGCTGAGATTGCTGCTTCTGCCCACACCAGGGAAGGACAAATAGGATTGTGAACACAGGACAATGACTGAACCAAAGAGGAAACGCTGACCCTAAAATGTTAATCCTGAATTGTCATGATGAAATTACACCATGTGTAAAACTGTCTAACAGTTAGCTGAACTCCTAGCAAGCATACTCCATCCGCCAAAACGTTTGAGTTGTACTTGAAATAGGTATGCCCAAAAATGGCTTGATGTTCCCCAGTTGCCCGTCTCTGAGGGTCTGAGGTGGTTAAAAACTGCATAAGTTGTCGTGTCTGGTGGCATTTAATACCTCACAAGCGTGGCCTGCAGCTTCGAGCTGTGTGGGAGGTAGGTAAGCTGTGACCGGAGGTGTCACATAACTCTGGCTTTGTGCGGAAGCTGGGCAGGCTGCTGCCCCGAGCTGCTGATTGAAGGGCCATCCCTGTGGTTGTTGGCACCCAGCAGTGGGAGAGGAGGGTTAAAATCAGTCCATGAACTAAGATGAACATCTGGAGAGACCTGACCCTGAGAGCCAGCAAAGCACGCGGCTGGGAGAGAGCGTGTATAAGGCAAGCAGCTGCTCTTGGTTGGGGTCCTGTGGCTGGTTAGGCTGTGCTGCTGCTCCCCATCCATGCTGCAAGGCAGAGACCTGTCCCAAGCGTGAGCAGGGCTGGCTCAGCCCCCTTAAATGGCGCTGGGGATGATGGCACAGCGGTGAGATGGGCATCCCTGTGGGTGGGACTGGCAGCAGCGCCCGTGCTAGTACAGCCACATTGCCCTGGGCCCAGCATGCCCAGGTACCTGCGTACCTGGTGTGAGGGCTGCATCAGCCCATCCTCCCCCAGCAGTCACCGCTGTGCTCCACAGGGAAAGCCACCAGGAATTTTTGCTCCTCCGCCCACACCTCGCTCTGCTTGGAACACTGACTTTTCTATACCCACACTCGGAGAGGTGTAGTAGTAGGTGTGCCCTTTTTTCAAGCCAGATCTGAAAACGTGCACTCATTTGTTCCGAACAAGGCAGCTTTCTGGCCGCACCGTGCACTCCTTCTTTTAAAGGTGGTGTGAGTAGCACGCAGCATGCCTTGCAGAGCCCTGCCATCTCACCGATCTCTCAGCTGCTCACTCAAGAAAGCTACCTCCTGCTCTGCAAGCTTCGACACCGTGTAATGGAAAAATGTAGAAGTGGGGCCCGGCTGTGCGTCAGCGGGTGCCTTGGCAACCTCCGCCTGCGCTCCGCTCGGCGATAGGCGCGCGGGGCTGTCCGTCTCCACCGGGGACGAAATGTAGCATTAAGCATCCCCCCCTCCCTTACGAGGGAGAAGAAGGAAATACCAGGGTTTGCTGGTGTCGCTGGAGCCTGCCGGGTGCTAACAAAGCGGTAATTTATGAGCGCTGCGAAGAATTTCATAGTTCTTCAAAGCAGGACAGAGGCATCTGGCACTCGGCCACTGTGTTTGCATCAGTACAGGAAAAACGCTGAATTTCTTCAAAGCTGCCACAGCGTTTCCTATTTTTAGGTTAACAATGCCTGTTTTGCTGTGCAGCATCAAATGTCAACAAAGAATGAAGATCTATTTATGTTTTATTGTAAAGCTGAAGCAACAGGAAGCTGTGAGCCATCTGGGTGCCTTCTGAGCCCTCCAAAAACCCCATCCCGAGTCAGTTGTAAAGTGCACTGGGTCACTGCCATGCCAGCGGGTTTGCTTTCTGATGGGGGAAGAAATGCTGGGAGTTTTGGGGATTGCCTCCCTGCCCTCAGACCCTTCAGGATACCGTGCATGGGAGATAATCCAAATGCCCAGCTCTAGATTGCGCTTGCATTCAGAGACACGTTGTTTCTTGCTGTTCGTGCTCTCCCTTCTGAGGCAGCATCTCAGCACCAGTGTGCACCTTGGTGTTGGTGCCTGCATTTCACAGTCAGAAGGCTCACTGGAGAAAGGGACAGTGTCAAGGGCCCTCTGTGCTCCTGAGGATGAGAGGAGTCAGGAAGCGCACCAGTTTTCCTGTGTTCTACACTGTTGGACAAAGCCAGTTGTGGCAAAAGTTTCTGTCCTTAAGGGCTCTAATGCAGGAGCTGTGCTTGCTGGTTTACCAAAATCAACCCCAAAGGAAGTGCTGCTCTGACACTGTATTTCTGAGTTGGAGAATGGAGGACATCCAAGCGGGATGTGTGGTTTAGGTTGCAAGGTGGTCCTTGTCTTGCTGCAGGAAAACACCTGGAGCATGAGTGGTGTGTTAAAACACTGGTTTTACTGTGAGGGCAGGCACCAAATCCCTGTAGGGGGGCACGAAGCAGATCTCAGCTCCAGGGGATGCTTGGCACCTTGTCTTGCTGAAGCAGCTCACCGAGCTGTCGCTGAGCGAGAGGAAGCGGCAGTGCCTGCCCTCTCTCCTCCTGCACTCTGCAAACACTCGCCTGGGTGTCTGCAGCAGCCGCTGAGCTGTGGGGTGAAGTCCTGGTCACTTGCCGCTCACACCCCCAGCCTCCTCCACTAGCTGCTTATTTGGGAAGGAACCTCCTTTTTTCTCTTTTTATTTTGATCTGGAAAAATAAAAATAGAAAAAGCCTGTCAGAGACAGAGTGACTAAGTGCTTCATGTGCTGCTGAAGTAAATGAACAGCAAAATGTCTGAGGGGAGAAGATGACTAAGTTTTTTTCCTCCTCTTCTGCTTCCTTCACCTTCTAAGAGAAGCTAAACATAGTTGCCTGCAGCAGGAGAACTTCAGCAACCGACTGCTACCCACAGATGCAGCCTCAGAGATCGTGGGCTTGTGCCTTGATGGAAAACCCAGTCGTTCAGAAGACTGGGCGTCTTCCCTATATTCATTTCTCTTCTCCCTTGCTCTTCCCTCAAGACGAAATATATTTAGAAACGCTAGGACACAATGAGCTAAACTCTGCCTGTGCTACACCCATGTTTATAATGGGTTCATTGTATTGCCTCTGCAAGTGCCCTCACGATTACATGGCTAGATATAACTACCCTTCATCTTTGTCTCCTTTTTTGGACCAGAAAATTCTCAAGAATCCTCTTCAACCATAACAGTGCTGTTACAAGAAAGGCTATCTGGGTTTTAATATTAAACCCATGATCTCTACCTCTTCAAAGAATGTCACACTGTGTCATTTCACTCACCTTAAAATAGCCTCTTTCAAGAGAAATATTTAGTTTAGAAACAATTTCCCTTTTTTTTTAAAAAAGCAACCAGATCGCTGGATCTGTCTTTATGAACCTGAATTGCCTGGGTAACACTTGGGTGATGCTGTTTGTGGTCAGCGTGTTGTCAGCACTGCTGTAGAACTTAGACCCCCTCTTCCCACATCCGGGACTCCCACGTAGGGCAATCGCCAGCTCTGTGTGACTTTTGCCTCAAGCATTATTACCCTGAGTAGTGTTTCCCCCCAAAACCTAAGCATGTTCCCGTTTGTGCCTGTGCCAGCATCAGCCCCCAGGGCTTGCCTGGGGTCCCGAGTGAGCCGACTTGGCAGGGGCAGGGTGTTTCTCCCCAAGCATCCTCTCCCTGCTGCACACCCAGGGATTCAACACACAGCCACTGCAGAGGTGATTTTCCACTATTAATGCTCAAAAGAAAGTTCCATTTTCCTGTTTCAGATGAGCATTTCCCTTTCGAGTTAGAGAAACCTTTTCCTCCCCAGCACCCTGTGTAAGGCTGTAAACGTGCACCAAAGCAGACAAATTTCTTTGCTGGCCCCTGCATCCCACTTCCCACCAAAAACCCGGCGTTCCCCCAGCTGGCACCTCTGCAGCATGGCATGCACCAGCACACAGGAGATTGTGGCCATTTATGCAGGAGTCATAAGTTTTTTCCTCAATTTCTTAGGAGTTAACAGCTGAAATCCTCTTTTTCTTTCCCCGCCCCACCCCTGCATGTCAGCGCACGGTTGGGTTGGAAAATCCAACCCCGCGTGCCGCACCAGGATGTAGGGTTGGGTAACCCTCTCCGTGTCTCCGAGGATCCCATTCCTCTCCCTGAGGGCTCAGGGGAGTGCCGGGGTGCAGCAGGGCTTGCCAGCTCTGCGCACAAGCTTCAGAGGCAGCGTGGAAGAAGCGGTGTAGGAAGAAACCCCCTGGCCTGCTGCCGTGACAGCTTCTTCCCCCAGCGCCGCGCTGGCCTTCCCCCGGCACGGGGCTGCCCAGCCGGCTCCTCGGATGCTCCCGCAGCAGGCAGGCGTGGCAGGACGTTGGCTTTGGGAGCTGAGGTATGTACCTGGCCCTGCAGGAGCTGAGCTGTGTGCCTACAGCTGACATTTTTCGATGACTCATAACTAAAATGGTGAAGGGGTGCACGTAGGGCTCTAACTCAGAAAATGAAGCCGAGGGTAAAATCGCTGCTGGTTCTGTGTGAGGTCTGCTCGCTGTCAGCCCTGCTGCTGCAGAAGGGGGCCGGGGGGCAGCTGAGGTGTGCTGTTAACATGAATTCCTCCCTCCATCCTGGTCTCCAGGGTCCCACACGGCGCAGTGGCTGCGCACAGCTGGTGCTCCGGCTCTGCCGAGCTGGTGCCACCCTCTGTCCGTGCCAGGCTGGGTGAGCCCGCTCCTGCCTGTGGCAGTGACAAGCACCCTGCCTGGCGGAGCATGAGGGCAGCAGGGTCTGGATCTGGATGGGTGGGGAATGGGGTAACATGGCTGAAGTCAATGGGGATACAGTCCCTGTTCTCAGCCTGACGCTGCTGCATGGAGAATGGGGAATGAGCAGCTGAGCACGTGAGATAGTCCATGTTTGAAGCCCTGTAATTAACTGGTCTTGCTGTGCTCCTGGGAGCCCCTGGCTCCAGCACAGCCTGTGGTTGATGTGTCCAGTGAGGGAGGAGTCCCCACAAGCAGCTGCTTCTAAAGGGCATGGTTTGTGCTTCCCATATCCATTCAGGGCAGTGTGGCTGGAAAGCTGGTGGAGGAGAGAGTCTCAGGGCACCAACAAGGTGGGCTTGGAAGCAGACCATGGTGAACAAGCTTATGTCTGTCTCATTCTGATGGAGAGAAGTCTCTTGCATACCCAGAAGCCCTGGTGCCAGGAGTAATGGAGAGCTGAAAAGCTGACCTGCACTGACTTGCAGCACACGGGGAGACTGCTCTGTGGACGCACAGTGCCTGTAACAAATCTCTCCTTGCCTTCAGGCTTAGGCCACTTGTTTTAATAGCCCTTAGTGCTCTTTAAAGACCAAAACCTCTGAGATGCTGTGCCAAGTCTCCTGGGAAGATGCTTTGGGCACTGTGTGGTGCATATACAGCCAGTCTGCAGCTGCGAGGAAGGTGCTGCCTGGCACGTGCCTGTGGCTTCCTGGCTGCTTGCAACGCCCCTGTCTGGGCAAAGAGATTTTCCAAACCAATCATCTTTCTACTATGCTCCTTCTGTAAGGATCTGAGACCAAGGGGGATCAAGCTGCACTTCCATTCCTAGAGGAGCTTCTGCTGGTTGCTGATTATATTTAGGAGCTGCCTAGGAAAAGGGGACCATCCCATGGCAATGTGTTGGGAGTGCTGGGGAGCCATGGCCGAGGCAGGCTGGTGCTGCCAGCAGCTCCTGTGCAAGCAGAAACTCCTCCAGCCACTTAGCAGAGGATTTGCGGTCCCAGCTCCAATGCAGGAGAGACAATAAAACTCCGAAATAGTACTTTAAATCACCAAAGTGCTATCCAAACATGAGGGACTCCAAACACAAATGAAAGTGCTAAACTGATTTAAAGGGGAATTAAAAGGTCACGCCTGTTGAACATTTAGCTTTAGAGTTTAGTCATGTTTATGAAACTTATAACTGCTCTTCTAAATCACCATTTTACACTTCCTATACCCAGTAAATGCGGGGATGTTCAGTGCTAATGACTAATTTTAAAAATTTTCTATTCTAAACAAATTTCCACAGCCAGAGCTTGGCCCTTTCTTTTCTTGCCTTCCAGCTCTACCTTCCCACTTCACGGAAGGCACTTTAAAAGCATCTGCACATTTAACTTGGAAATGCTCATGGGAAGGAGATGCATTTCTCACACACACACTCCACAAAGTGAAGTGCAGTTATGGTCAAACAGCAGAAGAGCAGGGATCTAACTCCATGAGCAGGCAGAACAAGAGAACAGCAATGGAAGGGTTTTCTGTGTCCAAAACCAGTGTGAGGTTCTGGGGGTTTCAGCAACAGCAAAACTCAAGTCTACAAGCCAGGTGTTATATTTACAGCATCCCTATCAATGCCGTCTGTGCTATGCCAGGGGAAATACTTCTCATGGCTACAGCAGCACTGGAAGTCAGTGGCAGCCTTGTCTGGCCCGTGTCCACCCTGCCTGGTAATGTCAGACTGAACAGATGTGAGCAATGTAGTACCATCACACCATAGTGTGTGCCTGCTCTGAGCCTTGTGGGGGGGAGGAGATCCCTGTCCACCCCCTTTCTTCGGGGACATGAGCTCTGGGCATTTCAGCTCATGCCACAGCCCTTGTCAGAGAGTAGACCAGTCCAGTACCAAGATTTCTGGGTCGCCTCCTGAAGCTGACAGAAAGAAATCAGACTCGAAAAACCAAATATTAAAAGCTGCTTTGTTCCAGTCATTGAGGTTACTCCTGCGTTTGGTGTCTCTGACCCAAGTGCCTTCAGGCAGACTGTAAATGTGTCATCCTGGTTTAAATCTCTAAAAACTTACTTTCAAATTGTAGACAAGAATGTTTGGCAGCCCCTGTCCTGTGATTAACTATCCACCAGTCTAAGTCAGCCAGATTGGAAATAACTGGGACTTCTACCATCTCCTGCTGGTCTGACTTCCTATGTTCCCAACATGCCCTGTGCCAGGACCCCTCTTTCCCAAAGGACTCCAGGGTTTGGGTCATCCCTTGGGAGGACATGGCAAAGCCTACATCTCTCATCCCATGTCCCCAACGTGTACAAACACAGGTTTTGTGTTCAGGTTGTTTCTTGCAGGAAGGCTGTGCCTTAGTAAACCACTGCCCTCCGGGACACTCTGTTGTGACTTTTAGGAGCTGAGTCTCTTCTGTAGAGGCCTAAGCTGCAGCTCTGGCCTCTAGGGTGCTGGGCTGGGCTTCAAATCAAGTAACCAGAGACTGATGCAGTTGTTTGCGTTCAAGAAGGGCACATCTCCTGGTCTCAGCACGTGGGAGCTAGCAGCAGTTCAGGATTCACAGTGGCAGGGTTGGGAAGGCTGCGGGGATCCTTCCCCGCTGGCCGCCTGAGAGTGCGAAGTGCTAGAGCCAGCACAGGCTCAGGAGCTCATGTCCTCAGCTGATGAGCTGAAACAATGTTTGGAACCAGAAAGATGGTGGTGAATACCCCGGAACTGGGAAAGGGATCAAACGCAAGTCTCCAGATGGAAACAGAGCAGTTTCCATCAAAGCCGATGACAAGTTCCCTGATAGAGGGATGGAGGGTCAGATCTTTGGACAGCACATCCCGTTTCTCAGCTGGACGCCTGATCTGGCTGCCTGCAGCTCTGTGCACCAGCGTGTTGCACCAATGAGCTGCTGTGCTCTGGGACTCTTCTCACAAATCAGTTCCCCAAGGCTCACTTTTGGCTACCAGCAAGGATTTTTTGTAGTCTGCTGACTTCTAAAGGCTAGCTACTTTCTGAGGAAGAAGCACTGTACAGCTTAAGTAGCAGTCCACCAAAAGTGATTAGCTGTTTCTGAATTACTCACTTACCTTTTCCAAGCTGAAAATTGCTTAACAAATCTTATTGGTGTGTACATAATGAGTAACAAATATATTTGCAGAGATCTGGATCAGTTCCCGCTCAGGAAAGCAGGCTGAACGTGTCTAATGCAGGCAATTAATAATTCCACTGGCTTTACGGGAGGGTCAGTTGTGGCTGATCTGCATTAGGAGGTGTTCAGCTTTGCTTCAGTAAAGGCTCTCCACCAGGAAGAAATGCCTCATGGAGACAGCAGTAGCTTTGAGGCTCAGCTACTCTGAGCTCCAATGCAGGCTTTGCCTTCGCTCTCACTTAGGCTTTTTGTCTTCTTTCCTTCTTTGCCAAACTGGACGGAGAGGTCTAACACCACCTCTCCTCTCTGTAGCCATTTCTCCTGAGTGTGGTGTTGATGTGGCTCCTGCTCTGCTGCTCTGCTCTGCTCAGGCTTTGTGGGTGAGGAGGTTCCAAAGGTCCGTCCAGGTGATGGGTGACTCCCGTGCTCCCGGCTCCCACAGCCACTCTGTTTCCTTCCATTGTCATAGGGGAGGTCAAGCTGAAGGACTGCTGCTCACTCATCTGCCTCTGCTGTTTCTAATTCTCCTTGCCTCCATCACAAGCAGGAAGAGGGAGCCTGCAACAAGCTCCTGTTTTTTTCCAATACACTGGAATATTTTTTCCATGACCCGAGCAGATGTTCCTGGCTTTCATGCATTTTTACTGAGGCTCCTCTATCACGCATGCTGATCTCTGCAGACAGCAGAGAAGCAGTAGCTTTATCTCTATGACCCTCTACCCCAGATCTTTGGTCTTGGTGGGACAACTCCCTGGTCCCACTGGAGAAAAGGGCATTCCTCACAAAGCCAGAGGGGAGTGGCTTCTCTCTTCTGAAAAGCAAAATCCTTCCTGGCTAAAACGAGACTGTTCTGAAAAACAAAGTGTTTGAAGTAAAAGAATGCACATATTAGGATTTTTTTCTCACTCTGAATGAGATGGAGACCTTGGAAATTAGCAGAAACTACTACACCCCAACAGAAGTAACTCCCCAACAGGAGCACCTATACCGCAGCCATGAAAATAATTTATCTAATGAGGCTTAGAGGTTTGCACTAGAATTTCTAGGCACCCAGAAGTGCCTTTCAGTCATCACATTGAATACAGCATTAACTTCAGTGAAGTTAATTATCCTTGTATTAACTTCAGAGAAGTCTGATGTTGGGCCTCACGTTATCTTTGCTCAGCAACGTCCGTGGGACGCGGAACTGCCATTGCTTCTGCCAGGTTTTGGGGAGCTGCTGAAACTTTTGTGTTCTGCCTTTTGTGACTAAATCATGGAATGCCCACTGATCCAAAGTCCACCTCCTCCATTGCGAGCTGCTCCTCTGGCCAAAACAAGGCTGTTTAGCTGTTGTGCAGTACAGAAGCAAATGCATTGGCATGGATGAGAGGAGTTTGTGTAGGAGGAAGACGATGTCAAATATGGGCTGTCACTTGCTGCCAGCATCAGGGTCAGTGGTCCCAGCCTGGCGCAGGCTGAAGCGGTCACTGGGCTCTTTCTGTTGTTGCCGGGACAGAGGCAGCCGTTCCAGGGGCTGAGAGATGGCAAAGCCAAGCAGAGCATAACCCCAGCTCTGCACCACCACGTCACAGCACAGGTTTTTCACCGGGAATCCTGCGTTTTGGTCACCCCCATGCCAGGTCACAGCAGGAGGAGGCATTCCGTGGTACCTGCCAGCTCTGCCCCGCTGCCCTCCGCGTCCAGCACAATGAACAAAGCTGGCCTCCCCGCCGCGGCTGCAGTGACAAGGTTTTTCCCAGTCAGGGGAAACAATCATCACTAGGGAAACCTTAACTACTTTTTAAAGAGCAAGAGAAAACACATTCATTCTTTTAAACATGGAAAACTAAATGGCCTCTTTTTCCTTGGCTCCATGTGCATGGCCGTGGAGCAGGCTGGCACGGAGTGAACTCTGCGGGCAAACACTCCCCCCACTCATTTAGTTATTAAAGAGGAGGGCTCTGTGGTGCAAAGGCTGCCCTTCTCAGCTCTTGCTGCCTCATTTTATTAAACCAGAAAGGCTCTGGCCACCCGACCCTCCTACTTGTGAGTGAAACATCTTGGAGCCTGCAGGGGCCCCTGGCACCACAGCACCACAGCTTCATGTCACTTCTTGGAAGAGCTGGAATTGAAGTCCCCAGGAGCAGGGCTTTCTCAAAAGGGAAAGGAAAGCCAGGGTGTCACTTATGCAAGTCCCAGGGCTGCAGCAACTCCAGTGAAGCCTGGGGAAGCAGTGGGCATTGGTGACACTAAGTCTCCTCATAGTTTTCCTCCACCTCTTCTGATCCTAGGATATTTCATGATTTTCCTGGGAGAAAGGAGCTGAAGTTCTTTTCACAATTGGGAAAATCATTAATTTAATGCTGCTCCCACTCTTTTCCATTCCCTGCCGCAGCTGTGTAATCTTGCCTCTAACAATGCATGCTCTAGTTAATAAAAAGCACTGAAATACAGGTCCAGCTCCTGCTATTTCCAGGAACATTTGGTCCCATAAAACCATAGGAAAGCATAATTTCAGCAAATTAAATCAGTTACTGCCTATCTCTCTGGCTGAATGCACGGAAAGGGAAGAGCACCCTGCTGGCTCCATGCATGGGGATTAACACCAGTCGAATTCCACCAGTGTCCATGCTGGGACGGGGAGGCAACAGGCAGTCCGAGAAAGGCATGTCTCCTTTGAGCAGACATTAAAGGAATAAATATGCAATAGGGAAAATGTACAGCGGGCACTGAGCTCATCAGTCACTTTTTGTTTAATCTAATTAAACACCATATATCCTCTGACCTTCTGCGCTGGCACTAAATTCTCCTGTGTTGTTCTTTCCATACGAAGCTCTATTGACAGATGGGGAAAGCCTAGAGTTTGCTTTAAGCTTCAGATAAGTAAAGTTAAACATACAGCAGATAAAACTGTTTTCCCAGCACTCCTCTCCCACTGACCAATTGTGGGTGCTCACTGGGAGGGATTAACTCCTCTGGCCTGTATCCCACCCCTGGCTTGGGGCATGGCTCTCTGCAGCGAGCAAAAGCTGTGAGAGGGCAGAGGCAGAAGCACAGTAGTGCAGAAACCCTGGAAAGTTCGTTTTTAGAGTTGGTTCTGCAGTTACTGAGCTTCGTTTCCACGTGGCAGACTGTTAGGGAAAATGGTGCCGCTCAGTGCTAAATATATTTCCAGAGTCACTAAATAATTTACTTAACAGCTAATCAGCTGGCATTTGCTGATGCTGAACCAGGTTTTAAATAAAAAGTGTTGAATTGCATCAGATGCCTCATGCATATTCCCTGCATACACAGGCTCCATGCTTTTGCTGCCTGTGCAAGAGCACAGTTGGTCAGCACTGAGTTTTCTGGGAGGCAAAGCAACCACAGAGCTGGATTTGGGGCAGAGCAGGGTGCCACAACAGGTGCAGGCTTTGATCATGCAAAAGGCTTGGAAATGTGCTCGCCTTTCAGAATGACCACCTGTGGACTCACCTCTTTGCAGGCAAATGAGAAGAGCAGGTATCTGCCCTTCACTAGCGTGACCTGGTAGTGCCACCTGCAGAACTATTTCTTCCAGTATGGTGAAAAATCCTTTGGTCTGAATCTGGGCAGTTACCACAGGTAACACCTCCACGCACGTACAGCTGTGCCTGTGCTCCTGGATGTGTAAGCAAATAACTCCTTTGAATGTAAACCAAAAGTTACAGACGAGCCCGGAGGCGATGACCTTATGGTTCCCAACAGGCCGTGTTAAAGAAGATTTCTTTACTGTAAATAGCCTTAACACTCCCTTTGTCTATTAATAGTGCCAGGCAGGGCAGGAGGCAGCAGAGGGGCTGTTTCCTCCATGTGGTTGTGGAGTCAGACCGGAGTGATGTGAATCTCGTGGCTCTGGTTTTCCGTGGCTGGCTGCAGAGCCTGACATCAGGGTTGGCATGACCGGGATCCCAAACCAAGGGCTTTGAGATCTCTGAATCAGTGTCTGAATAAACAGAGACCTCCTGCCATACCCAGGGGCTGTGAAGGACCCTGCAGATGGTTAAAAGCCACCTACCATCTCTCTTGGGGCTCAAGGGAAAATACAAAGGCTGACTTTTTGGAGGAACTCTCTGCCTAGGGAGGGAGAATTATCTTTGGGTAAAGGGAATGGCAGGACCACTGCGGGCATTGACCAGTGCTGCTCCTTCATGGTCCAGCCTCCGTCTCCCCTCTGCAGCCTGTCCCAGAGATCAGATGCAGTCATGCAGCTGCTGGTTTAGTAGGGGAGCTGCCCCTTGCAAAACTCAGCCTTTTGAGCACTCCCTCAGCAGAGCAACATCCTTTTGATGAAGCAAACTTTTCCTTATTACACTGGGAGGGGGCTCAGGCGTAAAACAAAAACCCAGTGACTCCTGAAGGAGTCAGAGAGACAGCAGTCCCTCCTCTCCCCTGTTAGTGTCCAGTGGTTGCCCCTGTGAAGGCGGGGGAAAGGAGCTGTGTGAATCAGGACTGTGGGTCACCCCTGCAGCAGTGACAACTGACCTTGCAGTTGATTCCCACCACGTTGGGAGTGACTTGAAATGGATGAAGCTGCCTCAAGCTTCGCCATAAAAAAACACGTCCTTAAAACTTGGTTTGGAAGTACATGGCTAAAGGTGCGCCTGAAACTGGGTGAGGCCTGGATGAAAACATTTCCCTCTGGCATAAAGTGAGTGAGGATGTGCTACCTGTTCCTTGGGTGGCTGTGCTGAGTGGCTCTCTGTCTCGTTCAGGTCAGCAGAAGGGTTGTTGTTGTTGTTGTGTTTTGTGTCTCCAGGGGACTCAGGGTCATTACCCTGCCCTGGGAGCAGTGCTAGAACGGAGAGCATCACTCCTGGGAAGGCCCTGGCAGGGGGAAGCCAGGGTGGCTTGCCCTGCTTTAGGGACTGCTTGCCTTCATTCTGCCTGCACTTAGAAGTACCTCAAGGTTTTAACTATAAAGCTCTAACCACCAAAAAACAAAATCTTGGCTCGGGAAGGCGCATTGCCTTGGTGTGTTTCCTGGGACCAAGTGACTTAGGATGCTGTGCTGCAAGTGAGGGGAGGACTCCTTCTTTTAGAGGAGGTGGGTCACACTCGTTTGGAGTCCAAACTGCCCCAGAGACTTTTTCTTCCCCCTTTTTTTCATGACATCAGCCAGGACTTGATGTTACTATTTTAAAAACAAAAGGAGGGGACACCCCCCCCCGCTTCCCCTTTGCTCTCTGCCAAAAGGAGAACAAAGAACAGCTAAAACACACAAGTTCTGGCACTCTGCATGGAAATAAAAACATTCATCCTCATGTCAGGTAGGGAACTGCCCGACCCCCCTGCCAAAGCAAGCAAGCCGGGCGGCAGAGCGAGCCCACGGCGCGGAGGAGCCCGGGCGAAGGGGATGCCCGGTGTCACCCTGCGCCTGGGCAGCTCCTGCCAAACTCCTGCGCTGCTGTACCACTGCCAGGCTGTGCTGGGACGCTCCCGGCCACGGGCAGCCTTCCAGGGAAGGGCTACCCTGCTCCTCCCGGGCTGCGAGGTGGGCAAGGAGCTTTCTTCTTCCCCTCTCTCACCCTTCTCCTGCCCACCACTTAGGCAGCCCCTGCATCTCCCCGCTCCCCAGCGGGCTGGTGCACGGCGCAGGGATAACCCGGTGTGATTTCCACGCTTTAGACACTACCATGTCTAAAGTCTTTGTCTGGCTTCTTGCTCGCCATTTAAACATGTCAGCAGTTCCCAGCACGGATTCCTGTGCCGTGAGTTCACCCCCAGCAAGCATCCAAACTGCAAGTCGGGGCTGCTGGCTCTTCCCTGCCTGTCTGTGAAGCATTACTGGAACAGGGGCCAGTTCTCCAAACACGAGGAAGAGATTACTTGGGCTTTCTGGAAGGCTCCCTCCCATGCCTTCAGAGTGGAGCAAATGAGGATAATTTATCTGCTGGCTTCCAGCTGAACCCAGAAGCTTGGAGCAGCCAAAGACTACACTGTCCCAGCTCCCACAAGAAGGCATTTTCCCATTGTTGCCGTTGTATATCGTTCACATAATTTGTTTGTGCCGTCACCTTCTGGGGCCAAGATAAGAGGTCATCCCCTGCCTTTTACTGGCGGTGTGTTCCCTAGAACAATCCAGGGAAAAACTCGCAGGAAGGAGCCGTTGAAGGAGGCTTTCGTACGTCCAGCGCAGCCTTCGCTGCAGTCATGTAAATAGTTTTGAGCCGTCTATCTGATGAGAAACACAACATGTCAGAAGGGAATTGTTCTCTGGACTGTAGTTAGGATGGGCCAGAGCGGGCGGATCAGCACACGTGAGCTGCCAGCTTAGCGGACACGGCAGCTGCCTTTCAGGGGGAACAAAAGCCAGGCAGGGAGCCCCTGTGTGCCCGTGCTCTTGTTCCCCTCAGGACCCGGCGCTGGGTTTTGTGGCTGGATGGCAGTCCTGGGTTCCCTTCCCGCTCTGCCTGCTGTGATCTAACGCGGTGCTCAGGGATGGGTTAATGTCCCTGCTGCTCCTGCAGAGGGATGCAGGCAGCGGCGACAAGGCAGTGCGGATGGCTGGGCGCTCTGCGGCAGGAGCAGCCAGCTGGAACAACACTGTAACGCCATCCACTTTAGTGAAGTTACTCGTGATTTTTGAATGTGGAGTTGAGGCCCAGTGGCTCCAGCTTGGCACAGCACAATGGGAAAAGAGCAGATCTTGTGTTTGCTTCCATCCTGCGCTGGCTCTGGTGCCTCTTTCCCTCTCCAAAACAGCTGCATGCTGCCTGAATTGACTTTACAGACAGTAAAAGCTTAAAACACTGCGTTCACCTTCATGATTTTTTTCCCTTTAGAGCAAGTCATGGAGGAAGATCAAGAATATGGTGCACTGGTCCCCGTTTGTGATGTCTTTCAAGAAGAAGTACCCTTGGATCCAGCTAGCGGGACACGCAGGTACGGAGCACGGGGAGGGACAGAGTGCTGGAAAGGCCCTTCCTTATCCCAGGTTAATGGGCTTTGTTGGCCTGAATTGCTTCAGGCTGCTGCATGCGTGTCACAGCTTGCAGCTCCCAGTCTCTAGCCCAGGAAAGTGACTTGCCTAAATGGCTGGGAGGGTGGTGTGAGGGTGCTCTGGGCTGTCAGTCTCCCAGGGCCCACAGGTATTATTGCTGCTTTTTCCTCAGGCAGCAGAAAGCTCGGTGCTTTGGGTGAGAGCCAGGCCCACCCCCTGACCCACTGCAGAGCAGGTGATGCTGCCCAGCACAAAGGTGCCTCACACATGAGCATAGAGACAAAGGTGTGAACATGCCGTGCCGTGCCGTGCAGAGAGGATGTGAAACAAACGTGTTGGATGCTGCAGGATGGGTCTCTGCCCTGTTTGGGGTGACAGTGCTGGTCATAAACCTCTGGCAACCTGAGCTTCTCAGTCCCTGCCTGTGGGGACTCTTTTGGGTGTGGGTGTAAATAGAGGTGCTTCCAAGGTGTCGGGCTGCCCTTCTTGTTTTAGAAGGCACAGCATCATCCCCCTGCCACCCAAAGCAAGTGCCACATTGTCCCTTGTCACCCTCAGGTAGTTTCAAGGCGGCGGCCAATGGCAGGATACTGAAGAAGCACTGTGAGTCGGAGCAGCGCTGCCTCGACCGCCTCATGAACGATGTCCTGAAGCCCTATGTCCCTGCCTACCACGGAGATGTGGTCAAGGATGGGGAGCGATACAACCAGATGGAAGATCTGCTGGCTGAGTTTGACTCCCCCTGTGTTATGGACTGCAAGATGGGGGTCAGGTGAGTGGCTTCGGGGATGTTTTCTGAGTTTTAAGATGGGATGCTCAAAAATAAATGCGTCTCCTGGATAAAACTGCCTGAAACACACAATTAAGAACACCAGGCTCACCTGTCTTCCGGAAAAGTTCAGCCAACAGCAGGAGAGAGCCATGGGGAAGCCTGGGTATGGAAAGGATACACCAGCCTCCTTCCTTCACTGCTTGTTGACTGTCCTGCACGCTGGGAAAGGTTTGGTGTGGTGGAGGGGACAGCACTCTGCTTGGGTTTGGGTACACGGGAATGGCACAGTAGCTGTTAGGAGGTCCTCTCTGCCACATGAGGACACAGCCAAGGGATGGGGAGTAGGAGATCCTGCCCAGGATGCCAGAGGAGTGAAATAAAAATGCTTGAAAGGCACAATATCAGTGAGGGAGAAATTTTCCCTCTGCGTAGCCTTTGCTCCTATGCGCACTGGAGGGATAAAATGCGTGTGCTAAGTAGTTCAGTGCCTTTCATGCAAAGCTCTTGAAACATTTCCTAACAGATGAGCAACATTACCCGTGTCCTCCTTGAGAACCATCTCCAGATCCGGCAGGATCCCAGGCTACAGCCGCTTGGCCAGCAGCAGTTTTTGAGTGAGCCGTGCCACAGCTGACAAGGGTGTCCCAGAGCAGATGTGAGCAGGGCTGGTGACCCCAGGTGGCTGCCAGTTTTGGAGCAGCCTCAGGCCACCCCGCAGCCCAGGGTGTGCTGCAGGCTGGTGGCAGGAAGGGTTGAGACCCCCCTCGCTGGCAAAGGCGCAGCCCAGACATGATGGAGACACTTGTGCTGCTGGAAAAGCTGATGGTTTCTGTGGGAGGGAGGAATCTTTTTTTCCCCTCCTGCATCCCGATGTGAAACTCGAACTGCCGTGCCGGGCTGTCGGCAGGGAAGAGGCGGGGAATACTTTCCACCGGCGGGGGGGGAGAGAAGGGCAGAGGGCCCGGCGCAGCCATGTGGCCCCGGCTGGCACACACAGGCTGCTGTGGGAAGGAAACAGGACCTGCTCTGGACCCAGACAGCAGCCACCAGCAGAAGAGCTGCTGGACAGGCTGTCCAGGTGCTCCTGTGGCTGTCTGTGGGAGGAAGAAAGCCTCCCATGCACCGATCACATGTCAGGTGACTCACGCACCTGGGGTTTTGGAGCTCAGGCAAGGGGGCAAATGTGCTGGGCATTGTCATCCTGAAATAAGATGGTGCTGTGGGAGGAGCTGGTGAGAGAGGATGAATGGAGTTAATGCTGTGGAATGGGGCATCCCCATGGCCGAGCAAATAGTCTAAACCTCAGGGCTATTAAACCTGTCCTCTGAGCCAGCAGCTCACTGCCAGGCAGATACAGGTTTGGTTTTTCATGCCAACCTGGCTTTGGGATGTGGCAGCCTACTACACTCCCTGCTAAACAAAGCTTTGTCTTTCTTAAGCCTTGGTGATGGCACAAGCCTGAGGCAATGGGGAGGACCAAGCCACAGACAGAGATGATCTGTCGGTCTCATCAGAAGGAATTCTAGCTCTCTGAGCAGTGTGAGCAGCACTTGTAGCATGCTGCTGCTTTATTCTGCTGTTCTATCCCATCTGCGCCAAAATCATGGGTTTGGTGATCTCAGCTGAAGACTTTCATTGCTTTTACCTGCAGTATTTTTCAAAGGGGCTGATGGCCTGGGGATGTCTGCCCTGAGCAAAGGCGCTGGTTTGCCTTGCTAAGCCTGTGGGACACAGGAACAGTGTCCCACAGAGTCCACACAACACCCTCCCTGTGTGTTCTGCTTGGTTCTGGAGGTGAACCACACACTCAGTGCTGGGACTTTGGCACAAGGGACATGGGCAGAGCATGCTGTCCCTCTGCAGAGCTGGGCATGGCTAGTGGGAGATGTAGAACAGTGACAGATAGGATCATTCCCATGTTGTTTGGCTGGGACATGTCACCCAACTTGGTGGGTTGTTTGAGGAGACCCTGGGCACTTTCCAGGCTGAGCTAGGGTTGATTTGGGAGCTGCAAGAGGAATTCCATGGTGGTTTACTATTGCTGCAGGAAGTATTACTTTGTGGATGATGTTTTTATGCATGCCAGAGTGCAGGACTTATCCACCGCTGTGCTCTGACACAGAGGGGTGCTCCTCTGAAGGGTGGATAAAACCAAGGTCTTTGCATGCTCCTCTGCACCCTCCATCCTCCTTCCCCCATTCCCCCAGCCTGTGGTCCTGGGGTGGTGATAAGCACCTGGCCAAGGTTGCATCCCTTCCTCTGCTTCATCTTGTAGAGAAAGCTTTTGCTAGATAGTCCACTTGAAGCAGACCTATACTGGGCAAAATCATCACCATCAGTGGAACAGCCCTGTGTGAAAACATCCTGTTTAGCAGCTGGTGAGGCAGAGCCCTCATGGTGCACAGAGTGAGGGGTTGGAAAAGCACAGGAGAGGCACAGGAGCCACTTGGCCAACCCTCAGAGGGAGCAGTAGGTAATGCTGAGGGAGGGGACACAGCAACCTCCCTCTTGCCTTCAATTCAGCCAGGTCCCAGAGCGTGTGCACAGTTTCCTAGGCACGTCTTGAAAGCCATGTTCAGCTTGTGAGAGCTCAGGTTCCCTGAACACTGGGGTACGGGCCCCTCAGGACAAGGGGTGGCAGCAGCAGCAAGGCCATGAGCACCTGTGAGAAATAACTTCCCTTGTTATTGCCAAACTGCTTGTGGTTCCTTGATGAACTGAACAGGTGTCGGGTGTTGATGATGGAGTTAAATGAGGATCAATTCACATGCAGTGAGGCTTGCTCCATTATTTCCTATGCTGCACTACTCCTTAGGGATCAGCTATCCTGGATCAGCCTGATTTTTGGGAGAAGGGCTGTCTGTGGGTACGTGGCACCTCGTGGCGTGGCCCTGCTCATACACCCCCTCACTCCTACAGAACGTACTTGGAGGAGGAGCTGATAAAGGCCCGGAAGAAGCCGAGCCTGAGGAAGGACATGTACCAGAAGATGATTGAGGTGGACCCCGATGCCCCCACCGAGGAGGAGAACGTGCTGCGGGCAGTGACCAAGCCCCGCTACATGCAGTGGAGGGAGACCATCAGCTCCACGGCCACGCTGGGCTTCAGGATCGAGGGGATAAAGGTGAGTGTGGCCAGCTGTGCAGAGCAGGGGACCAGCTGCTGGGAGTGCTCGCTAGCCAAGCTCACAGAGGTACACATGCAGCAAGCTGGTGGTGAGACCGGGTCACATCTGGTCATCCCCAGCCCCTGCAGCTCAACCACCACCCAGGCACCTCACCCGAGGCACTGCTGCTCTTCTGAGAGTGCAGCTGAGCTCAGGACACCCATGCAAAAGGACAGCTTTAGACATAATCTCATTACATCAGCTGCTTGGTTGATCTCCCTCACTGCAAAACACAAAGTGCCATCCTCCAACTTGAAGACTCAAATTAGTTGTTTGCTTTCAATACTGCTCTGCCTCTGGGCTGAGCCATTAATCCAAATCCCAGCTTGAACGTGTGCCGATCTGCAGTTGGAGCCGTGAGCTTAGCCACAGCCAGTAAGGAGGATGTGTTTACATGCCTGTCCAGGAAAGTTCAACAACTGAGCCCCGTGAAATGGGACAAACACACACAGCTGCACTTTCTGTCAGCACCTGTATGCACGTGTAACCTGCCGACTGCTCTTGCCCAGAGCGGCACTCACGTGTCTGGAGGCACCAGCTGGGATGCTTTTGTGTCCCCAGCAGATGAGACAGCCCAGGAGGTTTTCTCCAAGCAGGCTTTGCTGCGAGAAAGGTGTCTGGAGTGGCACTTGAACAGAGTTAGGTCTGTAACCACAGAGCGTTAGTGATAATGCTTGCACGAACATTAGCAGTGGCCTCTGCCTTTTGATAGGCAGCCAGCGTGAATTAAAGGTAATACCACACTTGAGCAAAGGGTTTCATCACATGCCTGGGCAAGGTGTTGGCTTGGCAGCCACAGGGAGCTCAGTGAAGTTGTGCTTGCAGTAATTCAGGCTTGGGGTACTGCTGAGGGCCCAGGCAGTAGCTCAGGGCAGCCACTTGCTCTTAGTGGAAACGATGGCTCAATTTCTACATGTTGGAGGAGTTGGTTGGAGGAGTTTATTTTTCTTGATCACAGATCATTTTTCTCCTCTCTGAATTGGGTGGGATTCTCTCAGAGTGCTCATCTGGGTCTCTGTGGTATTAACCTCCTGCACCTCTCCTGCCTGGAGGCAGTGGTGTCAAAATGATAGAATTAAAACAAATGAGGCTGTTCCCTGATAAAGCCCTCACACCAGATTTTGTAGATTTCCCTGGCAGTGTTCCCCTTCACCTCACCAGCAGACAAACGCAGGTGTTAGACCGTGGGTTTAAAAGGAGGTCAGCAGGAGGGGGTCGCTCAGAGCTGCTGCTTCTAACCACCCACAGAAGGGAGTTGTCTCTTTGTGCATGTTGCACCTTCTTCATTCAGCTGTTTCATGGCCAGCAGGGTACAGTGCATTTATCTCTAACTCAAGCCCTCTCAGAAACCCCAGGAGCAGCTCTTGGGCTGAGCCCCTTCAAGAGTTTCCTGGCAAGCAATGCGAGGCACCCGTGCCCATCCCATGCCTCTGCCTGGGACAAATGCCAGTCATGCTCCCCCCAGCAGCTTTCTGCAGTGCAGTCATTGGGTCAGGACGTTTGCCTGCTCGTGCAGCTCTTCCCTGATCTCTCCAGGTCTCCCAAAGATCCTTTCCTGCTGTGGATGCCCATAAGCACACTGTGAGCTGCTCCAGCTCGGGACAATCCCATGCCTAGTTCCCATTGCTGCTGTTTTGCTGGTGCTTATTATAAAACTGAGGCTGTATAAAAAAGGGGTGTGCCAGTTAGGGCCAAAGCTCCCATGCACTGCTTCTTCTCCCCGCTTTCTTGGTGTAATCAGAAATATCTGTCTATTTATATTCCAAAACACAATATATCCTTGGCCTTCGGTGGTGCTTTTCAGTCTGGGCATTTTTAGGGGGCAGGTCCTGTGTGAAGCATTTGAAATTAAAAAATGTAAACCCCGCCCCCCCCCCCCAAAAAAACCCAAATCATATTCCTAGGGAGGCCAAAAAACACTGTGGAGGGAAATAAAAGCCATAAAGGAGTTATGAGATTTGCACCTCTGTTTAGCCAACCATAAACAAGTTGCTGCCTGATCTGAGCAGTGGATTTTTTTTCAAAGAGGTGAAGCAGCCCTTTAATTGAAAAATGTTGAGAAGTGCTGGCCTCCAGCAGTATTCCTGCTGCTGCTGCTAGGGGGCTGACTAATTTGATCAAGGCTCTAATTACTCTTAATTCTCCTTAAATCCCTCAGCTTCTGGGTTATTTTCCCCTAAGCTAAAGCATTAGGAGTTCATGCTGTTTCACGGCTGGCTTTTCTTTTCCAACAGGGCTGGTCATGCTGTGCTGAATCCCTGTTGTTCTCCCTGTTTCTGGGATAAAGTTTTTGTGTTAGGGGAAGTGCCTTCGGTGCCCCGGCTGTCTTCCCATGTTTTATTTCTTGCTGTGGATGCTTCCCTGTGAGGAGCAGCGGTGAATCTGCCCCGCCCCTCGCTCACGGCTGGAGGCTGCTAGAGGGGAGCACTGAGAAGTGCAAGGGAAGGACCGGATTTGACCCTGGGCATGTGGGAAGGGCTCATAGGAAGGAGAGGAGCAGTGGTAGCATTTTGGATTGCACGGGCAGGTAAAGTGAACAGGCAGCTCAGGGTTGGGCATGAGGATCGAAACCCTCTCCTGGCTGAGCTCTCCCTTTCCCAGGTGGCCTTGAGGATCCAGTTCTTCCTCTTTAAAATGGAAATTTTCCTCTGCAAAAGGAGATCATGACATTCATCCAACTTTCTGGAATGCCTTGAACATGTTGGAAACAGTAGCTATTAATAAAATTCCCGTGATGAAAGTAACACAAGTGATCCCTGGTGGCCCAGTTGAAACTTGCTGGGGCCCATTTTAAGAAGTGACACTCCTGAGCTGCTGCTCTGGTCTGCGTGTCACCATTGCCGGCAACAAGGCCACGGTGGGATGGCACTCCCCAGGGCTGGAATGTTTGCGGGGTCCCAAAACCAGCCCGGAAAGCCTCCACCTAACTTTGCCAAGCCAGGCGGCTCACGAGGCCCATCCAAGGCCAGACGCAGTGCTGGAGGTGGATCTGGCTGACCCCAACCCTGCCCCAGTGACGCCAGCGCCAGCTGGAATCGCCGGTGGGGCGGAGGTTGCGATAGTCCTTATCAGCCCCCCTCACATTTCTTCTGCGTGGAAGGCAGCCCCCTCGGGGCTCGGACACCTGTGAATGTCATGGCAGTTGTCAGCCTCGTGGCAGCAACCTCTGGCTGGGCAAGGAAACCGCGGGAGGCGGGTAATGCTGGGAGCAGCGCTGCGGATAGGCTGCTTGGCTTTCCTGAGGCTGAGACTGCCTTATCCGAAAGGCCATCTGTGATTTTCATTTATTTTTAGGAGCACTTAGAAGTCCATCTCCTTTCTTGGATGCTTTGTGGAAAGTTGTGCTCTTTACACGTGAAATTAGTGCTGTGGCCCTTCTCCAGATTGATACTGATCATCCCCCTGGGAGAGGGTGGGTTCATTTCTGAGCTGCCACGTCAGGGCTCACACGAGGGGCGTATGGCAGCGAAGAGCCCTTCCCCTGTACATCACACACGTGCCACCAGAGCATCCTCAGCAAGGTCACAGCTGAAAGCAGAGATCCCAGCTCTGCGTGGTCCACCAGCAGCATGGAGTCTCCAGTGAACAGGTTGACCCTGACCCCTGCCAATACACACTCTGCCAGCCCTGAGCATTGCTTTTACACCCTGTGGCAGCACAATGGTCAGCCTGAGTCCAGAGTGATTTGAAGCTGGGTTCAGTGGTTGCAATCTCTACAAACAAAGATTTTCCTGGAGTTTTTCTTTTGTACGTTGCTTTTGTTACCACCTTTGTTAATGCTTACACAAAACACAAGCTGGAAGCTGAAGTGTGCTGTGTGATTCATCCCAAACTGCACTTCAGGTGTTGGTTTGGTGGTGGGCTCGCCTTGGGCACTTGACCTTCCCTCAAGCTGGACTGGCCACCATGCCCACAGCAAGCCCCCTGTCCAGGGGGATGCAGATTGCCCTGTGCTGGGGCACTTCCCTGGATGGGTCTCAAATCCCCGGGGCAGGTGATTTCATTGTGCCTTGTTCCTCCCCCAGCCTCTGCTCTGCTCCTTCATCCTTCATCTTCCCCAGCCCACAGGATGTCTTTTGGCCCCTGTCCCTTCGCTCTATTGTGTACAAACGAGCTGTCTGGAGCAGTGAGATGGAGCCTTGCAATGGAGCTGTGAGCACAAGCAAGTGTGGTTTAAAATAGCCCCTGTATCCAGGAAGTGAGATCTGCCTGTCCCACAGCACCTCTGGACAATGAAATGAGTTGATGTAAAAATCAGAGCCCCAGAAGGATCAGGGAAATGGGGAGAGACCTACAAAGCTGCGCAGAGGTTCGGGCAGGAGCCTCTGGGCCAGGGCTGAGTGTTGTCCCTGCAGTGGACAAGCCATGCCATCCCCCATGGCAGGCCAAGGATGGATGTGCCTCTGGGGAACAGGCAGAGGAGAGCACAAAGCTGCTTGCTGCATCTCAGGCTGCTGCCTTGGAGGGTCTGTGATCCATGGACTAGCAAAGGACCAGTGAGGCCGGGCAGCCATGGGGCTTGCTCCTTGCTGCAGTGGTCCATGGAGGGTTTCTCAGGGAGGGGTTTTGTGCCTGCTCCCGAGATGTTGTTTCCATCCACACTCAGTTTTGTCCCATCACAATCACACCCTGCTGTTCTCCCCAAGCCAGGGAGACAGCCCAGGGCTGGTGTCAGTGCCATTCTCAGCCACAGCAGCCACGAGAAGCCATTTGGGCACAGAAACACCAGAAACAGGTAGTCTCCAGCCTCTGTTAGCAGCAAGCACCAGGTCTGTGAGGAGAGTTAGTCCATGTTGCCAGTGACCTTGGAATGTTTGATGATGGAGAGTTCCGTTTGCGTTAGAGGTCAGTGCATCGGGGCTGTGGGATAACTTGGGAGGTGCAGGCAGAGAGCTGCTGCCTCTGCTCACCCCTGCTCCACAGACAGATCCTTCAGCTGCCAAAAATGCTGGTCACATCCTACTCGGCAACATGCGTGGCTGCTGAAACACTACTCCTGCCCCAACTCCCTTCCTCCCCATCCCACTCACCACTTTCCCTTCTTTTCAAGAAAGAGGACGGCACTGTGAACCGGGATTTCAAGAAGACACGGACAAAGGAACAAGTCATGGAGGCCTTCAGAGAGTTCACCAGAGGAAACAGGAACGTTTTGGTGAGTGGGGGATGTTGGGGGGACTGCCTGGAGAGGGCGTTTCCTATGGAGCCTGGCCTCAGCTCCTCAGGTCTCTGCCCTGAAGGGCTGAAGCCTGAGCAATCTCTCCTAAAAAAGCATGAGAAATGTTGCAAAGAAACACCATCCTGGTGCAGGGTGAGGGGAAAGCAGTGGAGAGCTGGGGGGAAACTTGGCTGCAGCAGCACTGCTTGACCCGAGTCTGAGTCTGCTGAGGATCTCCAGGACTGGCTCCCAAAACCCACAGAGGAGTCACAGTCCTGCTCTGTCCCTCATCCCTGGGCTGGTGGTCGCCCCTGAGCCCACTCTGTACCCCGGTATGAGTGGTGGGGGCTCCCAGCCTGGCAGGGCGGGCTGCCCGTGCCCCGTCTCGCAGAAGGGTGGCCCTGTGCCAGGCACACTTCACATGGGCAAGCCACAGCCAGCATTTTCCAGGCTTCCCTAAGTTGCCAGGAGAATAAGAGATCTGGCTGTAAACAATTTACACCAACTGTGTCAAATAACCTATTTGACAAAGCACTCCCATTTTAAGCTGTGCTGTATAAAGTCTCCAAATGCAAGGCTCCAGCTGGAGCGGCCCTTGGCACTGCCTCTTTCAAACTGGCATGCTTGCTTTCACGAGAGTTACCCAGGGATTATTCCTGGATCTGAAGATCAAGTTGCCTGGCTGCGTTTTATCCCCAAAGAACTTGGAGCACACATCATGCTGTGGCTCTGGATGGGGCTACTTGGCCAGATCATTTTAATACAGCAATCCCCATCTCTCCCCTTGCACGTGTGTTACAGTGCCCAGATACCTGCTGTGTGTGTGTTCCTGTGCTTAATTCTTCTATCAAAACCCCAAAATCAATGGAGAGAATGTTTAGTGCCTTCCAGCAGTTTGCAGGGATGCTCAGACAGGCTGGTGGGTCTTGACCTGAGTGGTGGCCATTGTGAAAGCCTTTCCTCCTTCGGGACCAGCTTTGCAGAAGTGCTGATAACAGAGCTGCAGAAGTGTCTCATGATGTGTGACTGAGTGCTAAAATGCCAGTTGAAGTGAACAGTTATCTATTAAGAGGGTGCAGGGGAGAGGAAAAAGTAGCAGCTGCTGCATTAGGTGTTCCCACTGTGGATGCAGCAGGGACACTGCAGAAAGCACCAGTTCAGCAAAAGCAAATGCTTTCGCTAAGTTTTGAAAGCCACAGGAGCTCACAGGATGCTGTAGAAGCCAAAAGGATAAGTGGATCATAAAAAAGAGGGGACACTCTCCAAAGGGAAAGGTCTGAGGGAGGATGCTGGCGCAGGGTGTCTGAGGAACACCCTTGGCATCTCTCCATGTGAGCATGGTGTCATGGAGATGATGCTGGGAGCAGGGGTGACTTTTCCTGTCTGCCCCAATGCCGTGGTTTTTATGTAGGTTTCCTGCAACACTGATGGCTTGGGTATGTTTTTTTTTGTAATTCCAGAACAGTTACCTTAACCGGTTGAAGGGCATCCGCGCTACCCTGGAGACATCCCCGTTCTTCAAGTGCCATGAGGTAATACTCGTGTTTAGATAGATCTACCTGGAGAGGCAAACTTTAATCTCAGCTTGTCCAAGGAGAGAAGTCAAAGTCAGAGGCTGTTTTATTCTTATATCCATATTTTCATATGTATATCTAATACCTACGTGCAAATACAGATGGTAACATACAATGTTTATGCGTCTGACATGGGCTCAAATCTACTGAAAGCCAGTGTTCAAACAGATTAAAAGATCTAGGAGGAACTCGGGCTGTTTATGACAAGAGAAAATTCCCTAGTGAAAAAGCACAGGGGTTTTCTCAGGAGAAATGTCTGTTTGAATGCATGTCAGGTATCATTTGGCTGCCAGTTGCTCCACACGATCAAACAAGGGCTCAGCACAGCCATAAATTACAGATACCCCAAACCTGCCTTTCCTGAGCTGGTTTGGGGCACTTCAGTATGAACTCTTCCTTTCGAAGGACTTTCCTACAGAAATGACTGTCCACGATACAAACATTTTCTACAGCGAAGATCCAGTGCTGATGGGAAAACAAGGAGGGAACGCTACCTTTTTTGGCCATTTCAGAAACTGCAATGCTCCACAATTTAATGCAATAATTTTGCTATTGCATCTACTTAACAAAACATGAGAGTGCGTGTCCTTGTCACCGTGCTGTGTAGGAACAAAAGAGTGTCATAGGAACCTTTGACTCCCAGGGCGCAGGAGCCACAGCTCCAAGAGCCCGCTGTCCCTCATCCAGAGCCACGTGAGCCACCTCAGCCCCGGCACACACTGAGGGCCCTGCCGGGAGCCAGAGGCAGACGGGGCCATGCCTCCTGGTGGCAGCGCCTGGAAGGCAGTTGGAAGGGAAACGTCAAAACTGAGGGTTTCAGGTCAGCTCAACACAGGAAACAAAATTCTCACTGAAACCGAGTGCCAGGGTTTCATTTGAAAACACAGAAACAAAGCAGCCTTTCAAAGAGGGTTTGAAAGGAGTTTCCACTCCTTAAAAATTAAAAAGCAGCAGCTTTGACTTTCCATCCCGCTTCGAGATGAAGCACAGCAGAAGGTCTGCCAAGCTCTGTGTCCCTCCATGGGGCCCTTGCTGAGCAGGGCTCCTCCAAGGAGCTGCAGGGGAATTGTGCAGTCCAGGACAGGCAGATGAAGAATGTCAGCAAAAGGCTTTTCCTTAAAATTGAAATGCTCTGTCCTGGCCAAGAGAGGACTATAAGAGGTTAGCAGGAGGAGAGCTAAAGATAAGCATTTCTCGGAAATAATACGCATCTCTGGACCTTGGATGTTTTCCCAACGCACTGGAGGAAAAAGTCTCCTGAAAACTGTAAATTCATAACAGCTTTTGCAAACACTGCGTGCATCCTGTTCAAAAACCTCATCAGCTGAGCCCTGCTGATAGCACGGATGGGCCCAGTAACATTTAGTGCTGCTGTTCTGGAGGGCTGACACCAACTGGATTCTCTTCCAGGTACCTGCACATCATATGGGGCACTCGTGGCTCTCAGTGCACTGTATCACCTCTGCTACAGCCCTTGCACTCTGGTCACCAAAGTCCCTATTTGTGACACAGGCGCAAGTGAGTTCATAGTTCACACATTCATGCACATCAGAGAGAATTCAGAAAGCAGTTTTGATTTGGGACAGCTCTGAAACACACCTCTAGGTGCTTTTCTGTAGAAGCCCCTGCTAAAATCTTCTGACTGGAGGAGCAGATTCAGCAGAAGAGCTTGATGTGACTGGCTTGATAGTGATAAATGTTTCCTAAGCACTGGGAAGCCACAGCAGAGCTGCTGCTGGGCGTCAGCATGGCTGGGACTGTGAGCCAGGATGGGTCCGGATGCCTAGCTGGAGGTACCCACCTGCTGAGCCTCTCTCTGCTCTGTGCATGGTGACCACTGGGCTTGTGGGGTCTCATCCCACTGCAACAGGCCTTGAGACTTCTTCTGTCAGAGCCCAAATGCACCTGTGGGCTTCCCTGGGCTTGCCCAGGCCAATACTTGCTACAGGATTTTTCCAAAGGCCAATCAGGGTATGAATGAGCCCTTCAAAGCAGATGCAGCTGAGTGAGCTCAGGGAAAAAGAAATTCATGAGCATGCAGCTCTGCACCTTGCATCCCCAGAGTGCTGTAAGCACCAGGAGGATAATCTAGGGGCAGTCTGGGTGTGATTGGATGATGATTGAGGTAGGAGACAGCACGTTGCAAGTTACTTGGAGTGTCCCCATCCCTGCGGTGGTGTCTGCAGGATTGGTGAGTGCGAAGAGCACAAGCTGATCACAAAGAACCAGCCTTGAAAAACTCCCCATCTGAAGGCTGAGACAATTCGTCTCATTCTTTCCTGGGGGACCTTGGCTCAGTTTCCAAAATGACATCTTTATCTTTCATGCCCATGTTTTTCTGCTGCTCTCCTTCTGCCAAGACCTGGGATTTGTATGAGTAAATCAGCTTGTCCAAATGCCCCATTTGCATGTGCAAACACAACCAGCAGCACCCAGAGCTTGCTTTTCCTCACGCAGGAAATTGCAGCAGCATCTCTTGTAAATGCAGCCTGAGATAAGGTATCTGAAAGCCCCAAGAGGGGTGAAAATGAGCAACAGGAGCCCCACTAACTGGTCTCACCTCTCCGCAGGTAATTGGGAGCTCTCTGCTCTTCATTCACGACAAGCAGGAACAAGCCAAAGTCTGGATGATTGACTTTGGGAAAACCACCCCGCTGCCGGAGGGACAAGTTCTCCAGCACAACGTGCCCTGGGTGGAAGGGAACAGAGAGGATGGCTACCTCTGGGGGCTGGACAACCTCATTCAGATCCTGACAGAGTTGTCCCAGAGCGAAGACTTGCATTAAAGCCGCGCATCCAACTCTGCCACTACCCCCAACCTGCCCCCGACTGACTCTTCTGAACTGCACTACAAGACACTTTCCAGCCCTCGCCCCCATCCTCCCATGTGAAAGCTATACTCTCTCTATTTAATGTGTTTTTGTTGTGGTTTTTTTAGGTCGTCTTGGTTGTTTCCCCCCCTCCCCTTGTAAATAGAGAGCTAACCTGCCAGAACAAAAGCTGAACTTGAAACCTTGGCTTTGCAGAGTCAGTGGGAGCAGACGGCCAGGAACAGCCCCTGGCCAGAAGGGGTTGCTTAGGCAAGTGCATGCTTCGCCTGTCGTGCTTTTGTCTCTTGCTCAGCCTGATGTTAAGAGGGCTGACAGAGGAGGGAACCTCTTCCTGCACCAGGGTCATCCTGAAAACACTCAGTGGCCATGCCTAGGACCCTCTGGCAGCTGGAGAGTGTGAGCGAGATGTGGAGATGGTGAAGGACACTGTAGTGGGAGCCCTTTAGTTGTCTCTGCCAGCACCTTTCAGCCCAGGGAGCTGGTTGTGCCAAGTCCTTCAGAGATGCTAGAAGGGCAGATTTGGGTTTTAATTTGTGTTCAGGACATCCCGTAGAGGCTGCTCAGTTATTTTTGAGTGGCACTGGAGGGCGAGGGTTTCCCTCCTGCTGCAGAGCTGTATAGTCAGGCACAGGTATTTGCCACGGCCAGGTGCTTCCCACCCACGTCCCCCATGCTGGGTGCCCTGGTGAGTAAAACTTTGGGCTCCTCTCTAGAGCCCCAGCTCCCCTGCTAGGAACTGCTTCCAGCCTACCTTAGCTGGGGTCTCCAATCCTCCCCAGCTGGGAAAAATAGCTTTTAAAGGACTACTATGAGACCTAAAGTAGCCATCCATGTTGATTAGTCTTTTTTGTCAGCAGCTGAGCACGTGTATAGTGCCACCAATGCCCAGGGTGACCCTCCTGCCTGGAGCATCTCCGTAATTTCCATCTGCATCAGGTGAAGGGTTACAGCAGCAAGGCAGCTGCCGGGCTAGCCACCTTTGGCAAGGCAGAGTTGGGGACAGGCATCCATCCCCGTGCCTTCCCCTTCCTCCGCAGAGCTGGCTGCCCGTGGCTGCCCTGCTCCCCAGCCTGCTGGGGCCGTGGCACGGCCCCACTCCTCCGAAAACACCCAGTTCCCTATTTAGGGCGGAGGCTATTTTTTAACTTCCTGGAACATTTGAACCAAGCGGTGGCAGGGCTGGCACGCTAAAGGTCATCCGTGGGGAGGGGAGGCTGCAGGAGGCCGGGAGCCCTCACACCAAGGAGCGTGCAGCACAGGAGAGGTGGCGCAGGAGCTTGGCAGCCATGAATCCCTCGCCTGCTCCATCCATCCCCAAACCCACTGTCCCATGTTGCTCCCCAGGAGCAGAGCTCCAGAGCCCCTCTGCCGTGGTTTGATGGGTCCAGCACTCTTGATGGGGGAGACCTCCCTTGCAGCAATAAGGAGGAGTTGGCCACCAAGCCATCTGCAGCCAAGCCTCTTTCCCAAGGACTGAAGTTTCCCAAGGTTTTTCTCAGTTCGTATCTCACCGGACAGGTGTCTTTTGCTCATCGGACGCCATTGTAAATGGTTGCACTGTTTTAGCTCCTTGCCAGGCTTTCTAGAATAGCCCATGTGGAAGTGCCTTATAGACTTGCCTCTGTTCCATTAGTGTCATGGAAAAGGTTGGGGTTTCTTTTTTTTAAGTTATATTTATTTTCATCCCATTTTAATTGCACAAAACACTAAAATTTAATGNGGTAAACCGTGTTTTTAGTTTTTAAGCCATGCCTTTTCCAGCTTTGGAGAAAGGGTGTGAACAGATACGTGTAGCCATGTACCACTTAACGCTGTACTTTAGCTTCGAGCTGCTCTTATATATGTACGTTATTTTTTAAGCCTGTTTATAAACCAGATTCCTCGCTTCGTGGCTTCGGAAGAAGCAGATTGTTGCTCTCAGATGTCTTACGCCTTCCTGGAGGCTGGAACGGTTGCTGTGAGGGGTTTTCCCTGCTCCCACCACACCTCTCGGTCATTGGGTAGTACAGAAAAAAAATCCAAACCGGTCTGGAACACCAACGCACAGTGCCTGTAAAATAGTCCTGTAACATTGCAAATAAAGGCATATGGGAAGCATTCCCCTGGTGTGCAGTGAGTGTCTGCCCTGTGCAGCTTGTGGCAGCCTTGGAACAGCCTTTCATGTCCATGATTGCGGGGGAATCGGGCTCCAGCAGTGCTGCATAAAAGCAAGAGTAGGGAAGGACCCTGTGCTGGGAACAGATCCTGACAAACAGGAACTGGCTCTGCAGGGAGCAGGGCAGGGGGAGAGCAGAACTGGAGCTGTGGGGGGCCCAGGCTCTGTGGGAGCTACCCGCCAGAGAGGCCTGAATATCTCCATTCCCCTTCTGCAGGGAAGGCCACTGAAGGCAGCTCCAATTTTTTTGGTAATGTTTTTGGCTCCCACTGAGCGGTTTCTGAGTGCCACCCTGTGATTTCTGCACTGGAGAATACCAAAGCACCCAGGATAAGCAGAGCTGCTTGGCACAGGCTAACATTCCCCCTGCCCCTCTCCCTCTCAGCAGGAGCTGTCCTGGCACAGACATGGCTGAGGAGGGGCACGTGGGCTGCCCCACAGAAAAGCCAGATTTAGTGCCCAGACCACCAGGAGCAGCCCGGCTTGGGGATCAGTCCCGGCTCACCACAGGTCCTCTAAAACAAACTGCAGGAGAAACCCTGCAGCGTGGAATTTGAAGACTAGAAACCTATTGGGCAGAGCTGGCAGGACACTGGATGTGAGGCTGCTGCCTGTGCACCAGCGGTCTCTCCTGGGCTGTGGGAAAGCAAACACGTTTCCTGTCTGGCTGCTGAGCTCACTCCGGCAGAGCTGACAGCCCGTTTTACTCACAGGTCCAGTTTTTGGGGAAACACCATGACATTGTGCTGGAGAGTGTGCAGAAAAATTCACAATGCCAGAGATTCATGTCCAGCAAAGGAGACAGAGGAGTCCTGTAACTTTATTCAAATAAAGGGAGAGGCCACGGGGCATTTCCCTTGAGGTATCTCAAATTATTGGAGGATGCAGCCTCCTTTTTATCCTAATTTCCTGGCCACAACACCCTCTTCCTTTCCCCATTGGCTGAGGTACTTGGAAGGTACAGACTTCCCAATACGCCTACTACATGTCCCCCACTAATAAGCACATCCTCCCCCCCCTTTTTTATATATAACAAAACAATATTCATAATTCTGTTAAGTCTTTGTTCTTCTCTAAGTTCAGGAATTTAACACGGCCTTGGCTGAGCAGCAGTCTGTGTCAATTGGTAACATTTTCCAGAACTGATAGTTTCTCCCATTACTTCCCTGTCTGTAAGTCCCAGGCCCTATCTACAAGCAGATTTACGTGGTCTGTAAAGACAATTTAATCTGATTTCTTTGAAGAGGGAGAGGGAGTAAGTCAGGAGAAGGCTTACTTGTGACTGAGTGCTGGCATCTGCTGACCCTAAGGTTTATGCAGGGGGTTGGGAAGGGGCAGGCCCCCATTGGCACACACCACAGCAAGAGCCCGGCTTGACCCCCCACCTGGCTTTACTGCACCTCCAAAGCAAAGCCCAGAGCTCCCTGCCACCTTATGGATGAATAAACCAAATGATTAATAAACTCAATATAGAGAAGAGAGGCCAGGACTTGTATTAATGCAACAGAGAAAACTTGAGACCTTGCTGAGACCTTTATGCTTACAGAGCAGAGCCTCCCAGCACCTCCAGCGGTGCCAGGGGGTGTGAGGCAGCCTGCTCAGGCTGCAGGTGGGGAGGGGGCAGCTCCTTTCCTTCATCACCATCTGATTAGGCACTACTTGCCAGAATGAGCCTCCCATAAATCAGGGGGCGCTGGGGGCCAGCTGGGCACTCCAGCCTGTGAAAATGCAGGACTTGGCTGTGGTGGCTGATAGGGGTCAAACAGTGTGCTCAGGTTTGGTCACAGGCCGGTGGGGTTTTGGAAGCCCCTCAGGAGGGGTTTTACCCCTGCCATGGACGGTGCAGAGCAGCCCCCAGCCTGAAGCTTGGAAGTTGGCAACAGCCGCTTTGGGTTTCACCCAGGGCCCCATGTCCTCCTGCCCGGTGTGGCCGGGGGCAAGCAGGAGTGAAGGGGTTGCCAGCGTGGGAAAGCTCCTGCCTGTGTGCTGCTGCAGGGGACGTCTGGGGGGAGCTTGGGGACACCATGGCACGGGTGACAGGATGGCAAAGCAGCATCTGAGTGCGGAGGGTGCTTATCAGCCTGGGGATGCCCTTCCCCTCAGCCACTTTGCCGTGGGAATGTGCCTGACACCTCCGGAGTCCTGCTGGCTTGGAGATGCTTAGAGGGGATGCTGCCGGGGCACCCGCCAGGCTCCGGTAGGGCGGGGTCGCGTTTGGTGGGGGCTGTGCACCCCTTTCCGCCGTGCCTTAAAAAACCAGCCCCGACCCCCTGCCCCGCGTGGGGTGGATCCGGGCCCCGGTGCCGGGCGGGTTCCCGGCGCTTCCCCCGAGGGCCGGGAGAGGGCGATGTGTCCCCGGCGGCGGCGGCGGCTGGGTGGTTCCCGGCGGGAACGGGGCCGCTCCCCAGCGCTGCCCGGGATGCTCTCCAGGCCCTGCTGCTCCCCGGGCAGCGCTGCTTTGAGGCTTTCCCTCCAGCCCCGGTACTTTTGGGGCTTGGCTTTCCCAGTACGAGCTGGGGAGGTCGTTAAAATTTATAAACGCCCTTTCTAGCAGCGGCTCTGTCCCGGACGCAGCCTGAGCGGGGCAGGGAGTGAAGGATTCATGCTGCCCACATCTCCTTTCTGGGTGCAGACTCTGGGTGAGAGGCTGGGGGCAGCACGTCTCTCCTCTCTGTGCCACTCCAGGGTTGGAGCCCGCTGGCAGCCCCAGCCCCTGTCCCCTGGGGGACAGCTTTCCCACTCACACTCCCTTTTGAGTCTGCAGTCTGTTCGCTTCCCTGGTCTTGAAAACATACAAATTTGTTCTTTGTCATTGTGAAATGTGAAAAAGAAAAATTCAGAAACTCCTGGGAGATGGGAGAAGCGGGCAGGGCCCCGCTGTAGTGTCATCTGGTTTGGTTCATCTTTTGCCACGTTGTTTGAAGTCCATGGAAGTGGTCACATACTGCTCCTGCAGTCCCAGGGGTCCCAGGGATGACTTGCCATGCCCAGGCCCACACTTCTCCCTGCCACAGTGGGGCTGTGGACACAGCTCTGCCGTGTCCTGCACCTCAGTGCCTGACCCATCACGAGTGATGCCTCCAGCAAGAAAGGCTTTATGTGGGGATTTACTGCCCTGGGGGTTGCCCGGGGGGCTGCTGTTGCTTTTATACTGCCAGGTGTTCTCTTCCCACCCCTACCTCTTTTCCCACCACCCTTAGGGGACCTCTCTTGGTAGCTCCTGCGGCTGTCCAGGATGAAACTGTGCTTCCACCTTGGAACAGCCAGAGAGCACAGGAGAGCTGCTGCTGGTGCCACTGAGAAGAGAAAGCCCATGGAGGAGGCTGCCGAGTTCATCCCACGTGGGACAGCTCTGGAGGAAACTGGAAAAATTCTGGGTCCCAGCAGCTCATCCCACTGCTGGCACTGCTCCACTGCCTGCTTGGGGCTGGTGCTTTCTGTTTGTTGGGACTTTCTGCCTCCTGCCGTTCATCTGGTGTGTATTAACGATGTCAGAGCTGCAAGACCTGGGGCCAGCTCCCCCCTCTCCACATTGCCTAGTGCCAGGGTATTCAAACACACTTTCCCTGATGTAGCAATCTCAGGCTTGAAACCACCGGGAAAAAGGAGGACGAAGAGAAACAGGGGCACAAAATTATTCACTCAAACACCTGACCAGAGCCAGGAAACAAAATCAAATACTTTAATTTCTAGTGGCTGACCTCTGTGTCAGAAGGGGCTTTTGCTCCAAGATGGTTTGCATGCTGCTCTCCACGGCAGGAACCCCAGGGTTCTGCAGGGACACACACACACAGAGATCTACTTCTCTTGCAGCAGTGGGGTTTGGCTCAGAGAAGGGAATGTGAGAAGAAAAAGCAGCAGGAGTCTGTAGTAGCCAGACAGAGATGCTACAGATATGTTTCCCCACTTGTAAAGGATCTGTGGCTAAAAATAATTTCCCACTGGCAGTGTGGTATCATTTTCTAGTGCTGAATTCATGCTTCATCTCTTTTTATGCCTCCAGAGCAGCGAGGGGAGATGGCAGGACCCGTGGGTGGGATCCATGGGGTGCCACGTGCTTCCTGCCACCATTCATCAGCCCCAAGCAGGCGTTTCAAACGTGCCCTGATGGGACTGCCACGTTCTGCACGTGCCCAGCTGCTCCTCCCATGGGACATGGCCTTGCAGGAAGGCTCACAGACCCTGTGGTTTACAGGGGGATCATTAAGGATCGGAAAGGATGTCTCTTGAGCACTGGTGTGCCAGCATGGTCCAGCCCACAGCTCTGCTGCCCAGGGAGCATCCCCAGGGCAGGTTGAGGCCATGCTATCCTCTGAACCCTTTTTATCCTTTGGCCACGGGTGGGACAGGCAGTGACAGTGGCTGCTTTGGTGGGCAGAGGTTCCAGCAGGGCAGGCTGCAGCATTCTGACCCTGCCAGGGTGCTCACAGACTGTCTCTGCAGGGACAGCAGCTCCCAGTCCCTGTGCTGCCCAGGCTGCTCAACAGTATGTGGGCCTCTGAATAAACAGAATTTAAGCCTGGAATTTGGCATTCATCTGGCTGGCCTGGAACCAAGACCTGTCCCCTAAAATCCCACAGCCTCCCTTCACATCTCTGGCAGCGCGATGCTTAATGTGCCCTAGACATAAGCATACACTCCTGCCAGTCCTGCAGCTCACATCCTCTTCCACAGGGCTGCAGTTTGCCTGTGGAAACAATCTCTGAAATAGCCTGTAATTGTAAAAGTACCTTCTAGGATCAGGTGCTACCTTCTCATAGCTGCATGTGGATCTGAGTGTGTACCTGGACTGCATGACTTTGAGATTTAGACACAGTACTTGTATACCTTGCAATAACCCTGCTTTGCACAAACATTCTTTCTTTTAAATGGTTGCTCAGGCTAGTTGGAACAGAACACAATTGAAATTATGCTTTTCTAAATGTGTATCTCTAAATGATCCAACATCCAGGTGGTGTATTTCCATGGCTTCCAGGCTGGTGGGCAGACCCCTGCTCCCCGTTGGGGGGAGCTGCAAGCCAGGACTGACCCCAGCCCTCCTGCACAAGCTGCTTTTGCCCCACCAGTGTAACAGCAGCAGGCAGCCCAAACTGTCCCAGATGGCCTGATGCAAAGCACAACTGGTTACACAGATTGCTCTGCATCATGCAGAAGTCACAGCTGCTCCCCATCAGCCTGGGAGTGGTGCTGCTGCTGTGGCTGCAGCCCTGTGGGTCTCCCAGCAAGAGCTGCTGCAGGGCTGCATGTATCCCAGATGTGTGTGGCAGCTGTAAGGAGGTGAGTTGGTTTGAGGAGGCTGCAAGGGGAGAGGGAGGGAATTGTCCCTGTTGTGTGGTGGTTGCTGGAAAGGGAATTTCCTTGTGCCCACCACTGCTGTGCTGCACCGAGTGGGTGCACAATGGAGCCACAGCAAGGGCTGGGCTGTGATGTGAGGGCACGTGGGCTGGCTCTGCTCTTGTGTTGGGGGTGAGCCAGTTCGCCCCTGAAGTCAAGGTGAGGGGTGTGTGGTGGCTGTGGGCCTCCCCTTGGGCCACGCTGTGGGGGAGGTGAGTGGCTGGGCAGGGGGGTGCCCAGGAATGTGGTGTGGGGCTTGGAGCAGGGCAGCTCCAAGCACAGGCTCTGGCTGTGCCTCCTCTGGCTGGGTAGAGGGGCAGGAGCAGCTCTGGTCTGGCTTCTGCCCACCCACAGGATGCTGCAGAAGGGCAGAGCAGGGCTGTGTTGGGCATTTCCAGTTCCTCAGGAGCTTGAGATTTGTCTCCTGGCAAGGGCCAGCATATTGTGGGGTAAGTGCCCCAAGGACCCACTGGTCACCCTGCTCCCTGGGTTTCTGGGTGATGGTGCTGTCTGGCTTCAGAACAGGACTTGGGTGTCTGCTGCAGCTGAGCTCATGCTGCTGCCCATTTGTGGAGCCAGCAGAACCTGCAGGCTGTGCTCATCACCTCTTGCCTCTCTGCCTCTTCTGACTTCCTGAAAACATCCTGGGTTCCTGCCTCCTGATGCCAGAGTGCTCCCTGGGACTGGGGCTGAGGAACAGCTGGAGATGCTTCTTCCTTCAGCTGGGGGAAAGACCTGTTCTCGTGGTGGTGCTTGGATGAGGACAAGATATGGAGGTTTTCCCCGTATCTCATCTGTCTTCACCAAGCTCCAGTTTTTCACTTTGCTTTCATGTGGTTTACTCCCCTTCTGAAATGGTTCCGTTAGCAGGGTGTTAAAGAAATCTCGCTGACATAATTATCCCAGACCTCTCTAGTGGGTTTGCCACGTGATGGTGTGTCTGCATGGGTGTATTAATAATATCATACTACTGTACATCAGTTTTCATCCCAAAGTGCTTCCTGTGCTGAGGGGTGAAGCCTGAATAGAAACACATGGCAAGGGAAAGGGAGCTTCTGCCTCCCCTCCCAGACCCCTCAGAGCTGTGGGGTGTGAGAAGACCCTTTTTGCTGGTCTTGCACCAAATCTGAGTTTGGTCGCCCAGTCCGGTTGGGATCTCCCGTGTGTTTCCCCACCCACAGTGGCTTTGGGGAGGGAGCAGAGCAGTGGCATTTTGTGGCACCATACATCACAGGAGGAGCACGGAGCATGGCTGGTTGAAATGTGCAGGTGTTTTGACAAGCTGCTGGCCCTTGCAGCAGAGCTGCCTTTCATGGGAAGGCTCTGCCACCCTGCTCAGCTCTGCTCAGGTGTCTGTGGCCAAGCTCCTGACAGCCCGTGGGCTATTCTCTCACAGGGATAATGTGCCTGGAGGCATACTGAAGTGTTAAAATTGCAAACAAGACCCAGTTGAGAAGGATTGCTGGTGGGCACATGCACAAGGGAACACAGGGTGGCTTTTCCCCCCTCCCTTGTCTACATTCCAGAGGTGCAGGTGAAGCTCCTCACCAGCCTTCTGCTCCTCTGGAAGGTCCTGGTCATGAATTCCTTAAGGAAACCATGCCCTGGCCCCTGCTTCCTCTCCTCAGGGGATGTGGGTGCAGGCTGATGTCTGCTGGATGCTCTCCATCACCTTGCTGGTGGGAGGAGGAGAACCAGAAGCCATTTGGAATCAGGGATGATGAGTGATATAAAGAGACTCTGCGTTTCGTTCCAGCTGTCCAGCAATAGAATATATTTAACTTTAAAAAAAAATATCCACAGTATCAAAACACAAGAAGTCACAATCCAATACTCGGTGATATAAATAGGCATACAAATGGTCCTCTGCAACCCCTCAGTTTGGGCTCCATTGTGAAAATGAAAGGTGGGCTCACCAGCAAGGTGCAAATGGCACAGGTGGGCAGGCCCCTGCTCCCTCCTTCCTAGGGTGGAGAAATCTGATGTACCCATGCATGGCCAAAAACAAGGGGAGCACAGACTTGAGCCAGCAGTCCCCCTCCCAGCCTCGGGAACAGTGCCTGTGGCTGTGTGTGGTGGGTGAAGGAGGGGTGTGGGTCAGGGTGGGATCACTTGCTGGGTGTTTGTGGGAGCACTGCCATCACCTCCAGGCAGTAGTGGTAGAGGTGAGCCCCTGTTTTGATCCCAAGCCAAAAAGTGCCATTCCCTTTCACCTGCCTGTTGAAAGCATTCTTAGAGCTGGAAGATGGATTGAGCTACTCCGGCCTTGTCATTCTTAGAGCCTGGACAAAGCCTTCACTTCCCACTGCACCATTCCAGCAGTGGGGACAGGGCATTGTTGCTTCCTTCTGGCCAGTGGGTGGGTGTAAGAGAAGCCGGCCTTGACTTTTAGCCTGGCTTGGTTATTTATACAGATGACAAGAGGAGGAAGGATGGCTTGCGGGTGGCATGAGCTCTGGTGGGATTCACTGTAATCCACCCTGGTTCAGTTGGTGCCACTGTGAGCTGGGGTTTTGCAGCACACTGCTCCCACAGCAGGATGGAAATGCTGAGAGCCAGTGTGGGAAATAAATTGCAGCACTGCTTTGAAGTGCATCGTGTGTGTGAGCGTGAAGCAAAGTCAGCTGGAAAATACAGGGCTGTGTTGCCACACTGTGGTTGGCATGTGTGTGGGAGAAGACATTGCTTTTAACTGGGGGGAATGTCAGCTCTAGCCAGGCTTATGGGTCCCCTTTTTGTGGGGATTTAGATGTCAAGGAACTCTTGGTGGGGATGCAGCGTGGGCTGGGTAGCAAGAACATTCACCCTGGCTGGAGTGCAGTGTGTGTGTGAACTGCAGGGTCAAGCCCAGAACAAGCAGGAGGCAAGGCTAGGGTGGAATAAAACCCTGGAGAATACTGGGACTGTGACTCTCCAGCTTCCTGTCCACAGAGCTCAGCACAATCCTCACAGCAAGACCTAAGGGGCGATTTCCAGCAGAACTGGAAGGTCTTCAATAAAATGCGTGACAGTCAATGCACACGGGCAGGAACACGCAGCTTTGTGTCTTGGGAAGCACGGGATGTGGCACAGATGGAGTCACAGAATCACATCTAACACACCTGACCTCAGGCTGCGTGTGCCAGAGCTGCTCCCAGCACAGAGCCCCACTGACCTTCCCAGCTGGGATTGCCATGGCTGCTTCTAATTAAAACCAATTAAGCAAATCACCACAACAGGCAGAAATAAGGCTTTTTGTCCTGGGTGTCATTTGACAGATTTCGGAGCAATGCCAAGGCCCTGCAGCAAGTGTGGCCAACCAGGCAAAAGGCTGGGAGAGTGGGGGTCACCTGCCAAAGCACCTTTTCTGTGGTAAATACAGGTTTGGCAACACCAAGGGACTTGGGAAAAATGTTACTGTGCCCTGCGTTGCAATGGTTGGGCTGGCCCAGTATGAAGCTGGTTTTTGACTGGCTACACTTTTGGGTTGGTTCCTACCTGGAATTGCTTTCCATTGAGTAGTAAATCAGTTGTTCAGCCCGGTTGGGTTCAAGTACCAAGCAACTATTTCATTAAAGCCCTTTTTTTGTTGGTCTTTTTTTTTGAGAAACCTGGTTTTCGCCATTAGGAAGGAGCACCAGGAAATTCCGTGTTGCTGGCAGATGGGGGCGAAGCAACTGCGTTTATTCTTCCTTACCCACTACCGCTCTTTAGCCATAAAACCCGCGTGCCAAACATCTACATTTATAAAGCAGGTGCTGGGCTAGCTGGGTGCCATGCACTTTGGACCAGCTGGAGGGCTCGGGGCCGTGACCTCTGGCTGTGCTGGCGAGGAGGCAGGGGCTGGGTGGCAGCGACGGTCACGGCACAGCTCCCGCGCGAGGGAGGGGAGTTATCCAGCCCCCGTGGAGGTGGAGGTGTTGTCCCCTCTGCAGAGCTTCGGAAAGAGGTGTGAAAGCACTGGGTGGTTAATTTTAACCTAAAGAGAAAGAAAGTGATTGTTGTTGGGGCGAAAGCTCCAAATTGTCACTCATACCTGTGTCTTCGTGGCGCGGCTCTTACCGGTGCCTGGATTGTGGGAGCCACACACACCCCTCCAGCTGCTGCCAGCTGCCCACAGAACTCTGACCTCTTGTGAGAGGAGGAAAACCAAGTCATAGTGGAGGGTGTGATCCTAAAGATGGGATGAGCAGAACCTCCCTGGTGACCATAGCCCTGCCCTGGGCTCAGTCTCTGAGCTCGCCACAGCTCCCCACTACTTGCCATGGGGAGACCTGAGGCCAAGGCGAGGGGCTCACCATTGCCTGAGAGCAGGCTGCTGCTCACACCTGGGCTCGGGGGAGCTTGGCACTGCTGGTTTTATTCAGGGCTGTTGGAAAAAGCAGAGGGATTTATCATTGTTATTGCTGCCACAAGACAGCCTTGGGGGAAAATGCAATTTGATGCTTGCTGCCCGGTAGCAAGGCTGATCTATAAAGTGGCTCCTGTCCTAAAGCAGAGAGTGGGAAACTGTCTGCTTCTAATTAAAATCAATTAAGCAAGTCACCACAACAGGCAGAAATAAGGCTTTTTGTCCTGGGTGTCATTTGACAGATTTCAGAGCCTCTGAAGTGGTGCATCGAGTATTTTCTTGGCTTCTCCAATTTGATAAAAAGGTCAAAGATAACAAAAATTTTTACAGTGCAAATTTACCTGAAAGTAAATGATAAATCCCACACCTCGTCTGTGCGGTGCTGCACTGCGGTACAAAACTCCCTCACGCAATAAATGCAGACAGCACCCAGACCTCACCAAAGTGATGCTCTCAGAGACCTGCAGCCATCCCCGGGGAGGGCAGCATTTCCACTCAGTCCTTTCCCAGCCAATCCGATTCTCCCATCCTCACTAGAGCACAGAGACAGACAGCACCAAATGTGGCCCAAAAGGTCAGCAAAACCCTGGTGATGCTGATGAGGAGCTAATTCTGCCCCTTTTTGTTCTCAGGGGACCTTTTGTGCAGGTGCTGGGTCTCTGGGATGGGGCATCTGCTGCTGATCTGACATCTGATGCCACAGGAGATGTCACTTTTGGCAGTTTAAGCCCAGTGCAAATGTCAGCTTGTTTAATCCTCCCCAGCCTGAGGCTTCTTGTGCTGCCTGTCCACTACACATTTAAATCTACCTTCTAAAAGTGAACCCAGCTTCACAGGCACCGGAAGAAGTTCTTAAGCCACGCTCGCTGCTCCTGTTTCAGAGCTTCTGCACCCAAAGGTTTTGCCTGGTTCTGTTTATCTGTGGCCTGTTAGCCCTGTCTGCAGGGGCTCCTGCACACCCCTCCTGACACCACAGCACAACTAACGCGATGCTTAGGCAGTGTTTGGTGTTTGCCCTTGACCCAGCCATTCTGTTTTGGCAAAGGTGAGGGGTTACCATTGCTCTTTGTCATTGCACTCGCTGCAGCTGAGCGGGCAAGTGGCTTGGGTGGCATCGGGGGCTAGTTACAGATCTCAAAAAAAGAGTTCTCACTGATGACAGCAGCAGCTGGTGAAGGTGTTTTCCAGATGTGCTACAGATTCCCCGCTTGCTACTGGTTAGGGTCCTATTTACCCCTTATTTTCCCAGGTGGGAAGTGGAGGAGCAGAGATGGTCTGTCTCGCAGGGAATGCTGAAGCTCAGCTCTGTAACACCTGTACAGTCCAGCAAGCCACAGAGCTGCAGATGCCACTCCCTGAACCAGTCCCTTCAGCAGAAATGGACAAAGACACTCGAAACTGTTGAATGTTGTGAGCAGAAATCCTTTTGGCCATCGCTGTGGCAGTGGTAGCCTTGAGGAGCTCATCCCTTGGCTTTAACGCAGACCCCAGATGGCTCTTGGGTTTTCCACCACCGACCTACTTGATGGGTTTTCCCCAGCTGCTGCTGTCCTCCAAGCCTCTCCCTGGCAAAGCCGGGTAACCGTGGCTCGCTGCAGCCTGGCATTGTGGCAGGGTAGCCGTGCTGCTTCTCCTCTGGAGCACTTCCAGCCCTGGGTTAACAGGAAGCACCTTGTCTTCCAAGGAAACCTTTGCTTCTCTGCTGCCCGTGTTGTGTGGCTTGTGCCGCTCTAAAAATTGATGGTTTTTCATCTCTTTTCCTCTAAAATGACAAATGCAAAGCTTTCCTGTCTGCACCCTGTAATGATCTTCACTTTCTATGCAGCAGCCCAGAAAGTTGAGCTCAGCACCCCTGTTTGGATACAGGGTAGTAACTAAATACCTGTCTCTGTTTGTCCAGTGTGGCAGTACGAGCAACAGTTTAGGGTATGAGGCAAGGGAAATGCATCCCGAGTTATTCCTGTGGTTCTGCCATGGGTTTGCTTTGGAGACCTTTGTCATTTTCCTTACTGTACGCTGCTGTTTCCCAGCTGTACAAATACACTGCCCTAGCTGAAGTCTGGCTCGGTAAAATATACAATTTGTTGTTTGTGTTATGAATTTGCCTCCTTGTTTTCATATGTATATATATATTTTTTTTTTTTTTCAATTAAGACTGCTGAGATCAGAGGAAATGCTTGAGCCAGCATCTTTGCAGCAAAGGCCGGTGCTCCCAAGGCTCCCAACTCTCTGCCCCTTTCTCCTGTTCAGGCAGCCCAAAGCTTTTTATAGTGCACAGCCATGGAAGGGTGAAGTGAAAAATGTCTGTCATCCATTTTGATGCCTGCATGGGATAAATGTGCATAGTTTGGAGGGGTCCTGTCCCACCACAGGTTAGTTGGGACTGTGGGTGATGCTTCATCCTTAGCCCTGGAGAAGGACCTCCTGAGCTGGGGAGCAAAGAGGTACTGATGCCTGCTTTCCACAGGCTGTGGGCTCACAGCACGGGGTGGGCATCGGGCAGGTAGGAAACTTTCTGGGAAGAGAGGTCTTGCATTAAAGCCAGTGTCCAGACATCAGGAGAACAGCTGGGGCTGTGGGGAGGCTAAGCCAGAGGTTTACACCAAAGGAGCTTCCTGCCCCAGCAGCTCTCTGTGGGATCACTGACAGGCGCCCTGCCCAGCACACGGCTCTCCTCCACCCTTGGTGGGCAGCTCAGGGGCACTGGCTGCGGTTTGGTACCCCAGCTCTCTTTGCAACAGGAGATATTTTAGCTGCCAGGACCTGCTCTGCACGAAAAATGAAAACCTTTGTTAAAAGCAGACTGTCATACCAGGAGAGGCCGGACGCTTGTGGGGCAGTGGGGTTTGCTGCCATCCCTTTCTCACTGTCTGCCTCTTGGCAGGAGCAATGGGCTGGGAGTGGGTCTCAGCTCTGCCACGCTCAGGTGGCTCCCAGTTTTGGCAGTGGGTTTGTGTGAAGCTCCTCTGGTTGGAAGGACCCTCCCTGGGTGTGAGCAGCCTGGCATTGCCCTCTTTCAGCAGGGCTCCTCCTGCCATCTTTTTGGAGTGGAAAAGCATCCAGGTGCTGACACCACGCTGAGGATCAGGGGGGTCACTCCACCTGGATGGCCACTGCAACTCTGCGCATCGGGTTCAAACCATGAAAACACAGCCCTACCCTGTTTGGCCTCGGGCCTTCCAACCACAACAGCTCCCAAGCACCTGGCGAGCACCTGGAGTTTTGGACACTTACCTGGGGAAGCTTCAGCCAGGAGCACTCGGCGCGCTCCAAGGGGATGCATTTCCAAAGCACGGAGACACTGCCAGCAAGTCCCTTTCAGGGGCGGGAAAAGTCTTGTTCTTTGGCTCCCCCAGTATTGTTTTACACGAGAGGCTTTGGGCAGCACAAGGCTGCACTCGCTGCCCTAGAGGCGTGGTGCTGCAGGACATGGGGCCTGTGATAGGAGAAGTGTCCCCTGGGCTGGTGGGAGCTCTGGTCTTTGCATGGTGGCAGCAGATAGAAGCAGGGGATGGCCCCAGTCACTTCAGCGGGACAATACGATTTACAGCAAGCACATTTCTCAAGACATCTGTGGGGACAGAGCTTCAGTGAACATCATATATACACAGAGAGCAGAGGGGGCTGGGTTGGACCCTCCACTACTGCAAAGCAGTCAAGGATGGAATCTCGGGGTGGGGAAAAAAGTACCACTGGTTTGCTTTTACATCCTGTACGTATATCTATGAATAGCTCCTTGGCATTTCATGTTCACAGCCAGTGTCCTTATGCAGCCAGCGAGCATAAAAAGGAGGCAAAACGTCTTCACAGCAACCTCCCCCTGGGAGGAGAGAGAAAGCAGCGTCTCCCACTCCCTTGGCTCTGCTGCCTGCCCAGGTGCCACCTTCTCCAAGGGTGTTTCCTTGTCCTGGCACCCTCTTCCTCCTCCTTGTCGGCCGCCCACAGCGTGCTGGCCGGGACCAGTCCAAAGCCAAGCCGTGCTTGCCTCATCTCCGCTGCTCGGGGGCGTCAGTGCAAGTCTGCGCCGGCCGCTCTGCATCTCCGCTCCGCTGGACGGGCAGGTGAAGCGGGCAGACACAAGGAAACAAAACAAAAGGGAGAAGAAGAGAGAGACAAAGGGTAATGAAAAGGTCCGCGGCCCACGGCTGCCAAAGGAAATCTCTCGCCGTGTTTCTCTGACCATACTTGTCCCAGCCACTACAGCTGCTGTGGGATCCCCTGCTCCTTGTAGCCTGTGAGGAGGGAGGGGAAGGGAACATGATTAGAGTTGATTCCTAATGCAGACCCTCAGTGAAGCTCAAGCAAGCCACACGCCTGGTTTACCAAGAGTGGTAAAAACCACGTGGGAGAACAGGGGGGCTGCCACAATCCCCATTGTGGCCAGGCTGCCCAGGGCAGCCCCCCTGCCCTGCTTTAGCCGGCAGCTGCCTGGTGCTGCCACCCTCCTGGGCACAGCCATGTGGACGCTGGCAGCCACCCCTGCTGCTGTGGCATGCGCCTGCCAGTGGCCTGGCACGGGCCCCTCTGCCTGAAGAGATTGTAAAAGCACAGAAATACCAGTGGTCACCAATTCCAGTACAGCCCAATAACCTGAAGTTTTTATGGAGTGTGTTTTTCTGCAGTGCAGGGGAAATGGATGCCCAAGTTTCCTGGTCCAGAGGCTGCTCCCAAGCACTGACCGGGCAGGTCGTGCATCTGACACGCATCTCTCCTTGTGATCTACTTGTGTTTGAACCTCGTCCTCCCAGAGGACTGCCAGGTAGGAGGAGGTTGGTTTCCTCTCTCCATCTTTTTGTTCCCGTGCTGGCTTTGGCCAATGGCGCTCCCCAGCAGCAGCCAATTTGCGCTGCAGTTTGCACAGGTGAACCAACACCCCTTGGAGGAGAAGGGGAATGCCCTGGATCACAGGCTGACATGTCAGAGTTCAAACAAGGATCTCGGGGATGCCTCTAATGATATTCTCACTGCCTGGTTCTGCACTTGCTTTGCTCCAGCCCAGCAGAATCACAGGTGCTTTTGTTAGGGCACAGCAGCCGTCTGGTGGGCCTGGAGAAAACTGAGCTTTTCAGCAGCAAAACCAAGGAAACCACCTGGATACCTGTTCCTTCACACCCTTTCCTCTTCCTGTGGCCATGAGGTTTGATGCACTTCCCGACTGAGACAGCAGAGCCCTTGGAGTCCCCACTGTTGCAGCCCCACAGACGTTGCAAGGGCTCAAGCAGCCTGTCCTGCTGCTTGCCACAGCTCCTCGGGGTCCTGGGCCCCAGATTATTTCCTGTCCTGCTCACAGTGGTTGAGGGCAGGCTGCAAATCCCACAGGGAAAGCACCATCCCCTGGTGGGGGGGCTAGGGCAGGGAAGGGCAATAGGAGAGCATCTGCAGCTCCTGTGCTGGTCCAGGATAATGAGAAAAATACTGGATTTTTTTAACGCTTTCCTAAGCGGTTGCAATGACTGCGCCAGAAGCTTTACCCGCTTTCCTTTCAAGAGAAGCTGGGCTTGTTATTCTGACTGTATCAATGCAGAAGGTCTCCTTATTAAAGAAGCAAACTGTCCTTACTTGCCCTGCCTGCCACAGTGAAGATCTTTCAACTAAAAAACTTTTTAAAATATGGAGGGTTTTTTTTTTTCTTTTTCTTACTTTAAATAACATAAGTAGCCGGTCATTTTTATATTTTGAATCTCAAAGAAGCCTGAAATTTCGTATCTCAGAAGAATGCTTAACTTTTCAAACACTTTTCCATTTACGCTTTGTAATATTTCTTTCCGACCCTTATGTTAGGCCTTTTTAAGTGCCTTACAAAAACAGAACACAAAATACCAGCAGGTGCCAGAACCCCTATCTTTAAGGGACTTTTTGCTGAACTAAGAATTGACTCCAGCAAATGAACTTTGCTGTACTTTGGAAAAAAATCCACACATTCACCCAGGCTTGGAAGTCTGGATAGCCTGCTGTTAAACAGGCACAAGGGACAGATTAATGACACTTAACTGAACTGCTGCCTTTTGTGTGCAGCTGAACAGAAAAACTCTCATCTCTTTCAAACAGCTTTTTCTAGGGGGGCAAAACGATGATTTCACATGCATTTATGTTTTAAGTGTGAGTCAGCTCTGAAGGCAAGGTGAGCTGGCTGGAAACCTGTAATTGGGGCTTGTCTATGGCATCAGTTTAATTTGTTTAGGGAAAAGAGTTAAAAAAAACTAACCAGCCAACCCCATGGACCAAAAAGGTGGGGCCTGCCTTAAATCTTCAGCTTAAGTAAGAGTAACTTGCTTGTACAGCCATGCCTTTTATTGAGATATAAGTAAATTAAGACTGAGAAATCCTTCCAGTCTGGCTGTCGGTGTTGAAGCTGGCTGGAAGGAAGTTACAGTGGCCAAGCCTGTCTCTCTCTTTACATGACCAAAGTAAGCCAAAAAATGACCAGTCCTATGCTAAACTTGTTTATTACAATGCTTCAGACTTAACTTATCAAATGGTTTGTATGTGAAAATAGTCACTGCATTTCTTGCACAGGAATAGCTGTTCTGTGTGAAGCAGCTTTAGGTTAATATGCCTGCAATAAAATTGAGATGCAGTTCTGTACAACAGACAGCTCTGGGTTCAGGATTAAGTGGGCCTGTGCACAAAGTCACTGATTTAATCAAGTTTATTTGAAATTTCACTTCTCCTGTAAACCACTGCATGTAAGATTGAGGCAAAAAGAACTCAGTCCGTGCACAGGCTGTCCTTCCAGGACTGGGTTTGTGCAGAGGGTGGCTTCAGGATGCTCTCAAGGCTGAAACAGGTTCCTGCTCTGCTCTGAGGGTGCCCTTGGGGCATCCCCAGGGGCATTTCAATGCTGTGTGAAGATTTTTGCCATTCCTGGGGCTGTGCAGCCGCAGGACAGACACAGAGACAGTCGGACACACACATGTAAAGGCACATGGCTGGACTTGGGCTGGGAGCAGGCAGCACTGGCCAAAGAGAATTCCAGGTGTTCTGCCCTGACAGATGCTCACTGTTCTCATGGGAAACTGCCTCGGAGTGGGAGGAGGAGGAGGAAGAACAGAAACAAACTTACCTTGTGAGACTTTGATGATGAACAAAAGGAGGCAAAGGAACATGAAAGAAAGAGAGAGGGAGAAATGTAACTGTAGACGATATATCTGAAACACGTGGAGAACCAGAAGAGAATGAACAAACTGAGGCTGCAGAGTAAACAGATAACAGCTGCTCTACCATCAGACATTCACACCAGGGCTAAACATTACTTAAAATCCTTGTATTTGACGTGGGTCACTTCATTTGGGATTCTTGTTTAAAGACGACGGGGCAATCCTCATCTGCTTTTCCAGCCCCAAGCCGGACAGGCTGGGTAGACAAACACCTCTGAGCAATGCTCCCATAAAATCTTTCCCCCGTGGCATTGGCATTTCATGGGTTTGACTGAAGGGGAACCACTGAAGGAAGGCATCAAACAAGACATCACAGCATACCAAAGGGCTCGTGGCATGCCATTCACAGTCTGAGAGCTGGGAACACTACACCTGGAGAGTTTTTGGCAGTTTCCCTGCTGAGTTTGCTTGTGCCTCAGCCTGTCTGGGTGCTGCAAACACTGGTGCTATTTAACATTCCTACAATATTTTAAGAACTTGCCCCACCGCTGCATTTGGTAGGAAACTGCAAAAAAGGGTATTTTAACTACTTTCCTCTGGCCTAGTTTGGGTGACAGCTCTTCTTAATTTTTTTTAAAAAGAGTAGTAAGTCTAAGCAGGCAATTTGTTCTCTGAGTTTTCTTCATCTCATGAAGGGTTACCAGTTGTTTTGGGCCTTCTGCTCCCCCTTTCCTTCCCAGGACAGCCGCGTTACCTGCCCTAGCAGGGGCCCTGCAGAGCAGAGAGGCTCAGTGATGCTTTCCAAAGTCCCTTGGAGCCCGAGCATACAGCGACTGTGCAATCACCTGCTGCTGCTCCTGGCAGGGTCTGAGCAGAGCAATTAGCAAAGGAGTGACGAGGATGGCATGATTACAGGTGAGTTCTCACTCCTGGCTGGTGATCAGCCCCGAGAGTCAGCCGAAGTCCCCATCCAGTGAACCCGAGAGCGATGGTGCAGCCAAGCACATTGCTCATTCGGACGCCAAAACCTGAGGGAGGGCTTCCTTCAGAAACCAGGCTTGACTTCTTGGCTGCATTCAGTAGAGGCAAAACAATGCCTGGACAAACAGTCCCTGACTTGTGTCCCCTGTGCCAAGTCAGGAGGACATTACTGTATTATTTCTCTGGCGTTTCTGTCAAGAAATGGCACACAACCTTTTATAACAGGCTCTGAGCAGGTGGGGACTTCCTGGAAAGGCCATTCCTCTGTGTTCTTTCCGCACAGCAGGGCTAATGAAGATGCGGGCTGGAGACAAGGTGTGCCTGTAGCTGAGGGAGCTTTGCCTGGAAAGCCTTAGGAGGCTCGTTTTCCAGCTGGCCTCGGCCAGCTAACTAGCTCTGGTTTGCCTCAGCGCTGCGCATCGTCCCCGCAGAGCTGGCGAGGGCTTCGAGGAGAGCACAGCGCAGCAGCGCTGCCCAGCCACTTTTTGGCAGGGGAATTAAGTGCTCCCTTCGAATCCTACCTGTGCCTCCAGACAGCAGGTACAGCAGAGGACAGTTCCCAAAGCCATGTGGCTGCTTAAGGAAGGTATCTGTGCTGTCCAACGGGGCCAGCTGGCAGTTCGTTTAAATTAGCAGAGAAAATACCCTGTGCTGTGGTGCTGCCAAAAGTAATAAGGCATGACAGCAAAAGTGCATTCAATTTACTTTCCTTCTGGGATATTGTGCTGCTAAAGGGCGCCTTAGAGGAGATGAGGTTTGGACAGGACCCCCCAGGTCAGTTGGTCTCTTGCTGTGTCCCACCTTGTCCCTGACAGACATGGATCTACCCACTCTTGGAGTCTTCCCAGGGACAGAGAGAGCAGATCTTGCCATGCCACCTCTGCAGCATTTTGACCTTACTGGAGGAAAAATGTCTTCTAATTTCCACACAGGTCCTTCCTGGTGTTATTTATGTCTGTCTTAGGCTGAACTGCTGCCCTCTCACATTTACTAGCCCACTGAACACCTTCACTGTCAACACGCCTACTGTCTTACGGTTCTCTGGACTCTCTCCAGGTCTTCCCCTTGAAGTACAGCCTCCAAAGTTGGCCGCAAGCCTCACCACAGCTTTATGCATGCAGAGAAAGGTGATGGGATCAGTGAAAGCCCTACAAGCTCTGCTCCCACCTGCCTGTGTGGTGTTTGTTCCCTCCGCAGCAATGTTCCCCGTGTGCCGCTTGTGACTCACTGCAGCCACCACGTCCTTCCCTGAAAAACAAGTTGTTCCCTGGTGTGTATTTATGCAGTCAATTAATCCTTCTGTAGAGTCTTGGGCTTGTCCCTGCCGAGCAGCATTTACTTTTTCCAGACCAGTTCTTTGATTTGCATGGATCCGGGCACTGTCCAGCGCTGGTGTGCGGCTGGGGAGCCTCTTCTCCAGTCCATCCTCAAGCCACAAATGAAAATACTGAGTAGAGCTGGATTCAGGAGCGACCTTTGAACACACATCTCTTTATATCTTCCCAGGTCAGGAGAATCCATTTAGAGGACAGTTCTCAAGCACGTTTTCACGCAGGCCACGTCCCGCTGGCTTGATGGTAGGAACGCTGTGTGAGACGGGGTCAGCATCTGAAGGTTAGGGATGGCTGACTGCTGCCACCTCACACGAAATTAATTCCTCTGCCACCGAAGGGAATCAAGCCAGTCTGACACAGCTCGCTCTGGACGAACCCACGGTGACTCTGTGGGGGTGTTTTTTATTTTCTAAAGGCATGCGAGTCACTTACTTGATTACTTCTTCCAGGAACTGAAATATCCCTGATTGGCCTATAATTCTTCTCCTTTTTCCCTCATTAAGGACAGTATGCCATTATCCTCAGAGCAGACTCCCCCTTTTCATGCTCCCGGGAAATAGCACTAGAAGATGAAAAGCTGCAACGAGTCTCCTGTTCAAAAGGCGTGCTAATGTGGCACTTGGGAATATGGTTCAGTGGTGGACATGATGGTGATGGCTTAAGACTTGGACTCAGTGGGTTTGGAGGTTTTTTTCAACCTCAGTGATTTTATGATTCCGTGGTTCTAACTCCCTCCCAGCTCTCTACCAGCTAACAGAGAAGAAGACCCTGATCCAGGAAGTGAGGTGCTTATCCCTTACGGAAAGCCTGAGCAGAGTCCCTGACCCTCGGCTGCTTCCCACCCTCCTCCTCACTGCTAACCCTCACCAGCTTAGACAGCACCTGCTGTGTCCTGCCTCTAGCCCATCCAAATAGCACGGCACCCTCACAGGGACACATGGGATCGACCATTTCAAGGCAACAGGACTAGAGGTGGGCATAGTTTCACACTTTTTCAACTCTTTCCCATCTGCACACAGATTCAAGTTGTGATGGTGTACAGTTTCTGTCCAGTGCACCCAGTGCTATTTAACAAAACAAAACTCAGCCAAGGCAAACTGTTTCCTGGCAGTGTTCTTAAATGAAATGTCTTATTTCTTGCATCTGAAACATGGTTTCCTTCTTAAGTTATTATTTTATTTTTAACATGATAACAAGAACCGCTTTGGGTCTGACAGGGCTGCTTGATCCAGCTAAGAGCAACTGATCACTTTGCTCTTTGTTTCGATTGAGATTGAGCTTTTCTTCTTCATCAGCAAAGAGCTGCTTTATTTAGCCACCACTTTCTCTGCATGGCAAGTAAACTTAAAATCAGCTATTTAATGAGATGGCAAGAAACTGCCGAGGGCTGCAACTTGTCAGATGCTGCTGGTGAAACATACGACATGTTGACTCCTCTTGCCATTCTCTACTACCACCAGAGGGATGAAACAGTGCTGCTGTGCTTGGGGACCTCTTCACCTGAGCATTCCCACCCCATGCTGCTCATCCATCCTCTGCCTCCCAAACTGGTGGAATTCAGCCAGATATGGGAAAGAGTGTTTGGGAGGTACTTCCAAGCTGTGTGGTTTTCCCCAGCAATGAAACTGGAGAAGACCCTCCCAGTAAGACCCTCCTAAGTGCCAACCCCTCTGGCTGGAGAGCAGGGCTCTGGAGCAAAGCAAGGCACAGTTTCAGTGGTGGTTCTCTATCAGGACAGATGCTTTCCTGACTCTCCCCACACCTCCAGAATGGGGTCCTGCCAGACAGCAAACAGCACACGGGGGCTGCCCCGCAGAGGTAGAGCAGAAGAGCTTATGATTATGAACATGCAGTGATGGGATTACACACAAATCTGGCAGATTCTTAAGGACACATCACACATGTACACCAATTCACGATTTAGCCTCAGAAATAACCTGCCCTGCAGGTACATCTGAAAGGAAACGTGGCAGGTGGTTTGCAGGGTAAAGCAAAGAGCAGTACTGCCTTCATCCTGAGGAAAGCTTTTGCTTTGCACGTGTTCAGGTTTTTAATATCCATAGTTTGCTCTGCATGGGGACTGCCTTAACTGAAGCTGGCTCAGAAATTAGCAGGTGGTTTGGTGAGAGGGTTTAACCCATGGGTTTGGCAGCTGAAAATGTGCACTGTTTTCCTACTTTTTTTTTAAAATTTCACCCATGTTGTCTTTTTGTTCCTGGCAACTTCCTGAGATCCTCTCTCCCACTCTGTCGTGCAGCCACAGATGTCATCAGCAGAGATGACAAAGTGGAGGCCCTTCAAACCAAGAGGCAAAAGCTGCTGGTAAGATGGTCTCTGGGAGAAGGGCTTGCTTTGGGATCTGCCTGTCCTGTCAGCCTGAAAGATCTCAGACCTGTTTGGTTTGAGGCACTTGCCCATCAGCCTCTGCCAGCCCCTGGAAAGGGAGTGGGGTCTTGCAGATGCCACCAGCACCCTGAGCTCTATGTGCTTCTGGCTTTGGAGGTGAGATGAGGATGTCACCTCAGTCCTCTGCACCAGGATACAGGAGATATGATACAACTTTTACACCAGAGAAAGCCTCTATCAGATAAAAGTTGCAGAGCTTGTATTCTGGATTGGTAACATCTACTAACTGGGGACTTAAATTATGTACATTTTAGAAAGGATTCTTCTTTCCTTAGGTTAATGTTTTAGTCAACTGCAAGGGTTTTTCAGGAAGTCATTCTAGGAGCAGCTGAACACTTCTAGCTCAGCCTAAGAACTTGGTCTGAAACATGAAAAAACTCCAAAACATTGGGTAAATGTATCCTGGGGAAGAAGGGAAGGGTCCAGGAGAGTCCCCAGGGCTTTTCTGAGAACAACTGACCCTGGGAGCAGAACCAGCCTAGTAGAAAGGTCTCACTAACCACAGATTTGCATCCAGAGTCACAGGAGAGAAAGGGCTTTCTTGTTCAAATGGATGTGACCAGGGCCAGACAGCAGAGTTCGCAGTGCTCCCCCTTCCTGCACATTTCATTTCATAGAGGGAAGTTCCTGACCCCCGTGGTGGGATGGGAGGCTCTCCCAGATACATCACAGGGCCCATTCCTACTGCCTCCTAGCAATTTCTCTGCCTACCGTGTTTCTCATGGACTTGCAGAGCCCATCCTGTGGCTCTTCTTCCCTACAGTGCAGCCCAGTGGCTTGCAGGGACATTATCTGGGACCCAGCAACACGGGCACGGAGAGGAGATGCCAGGAGGGCGAGTGCACTGTACTTACTTGCAAGAATGACCATGTCCATCCCCCAAAATATGCTCATGATCCAGCCGACCATGACGATGGCCGTCAGGATCTGGATGAGGGCAGCAGCGATGTTGAGCCAGAAGACGCAGCACATGTGCCGGTCGGGGAGGTCGGTGCGGGCCCCGCACAGCACCGTGAACGCCGACACGAACGTTCCTGGGGACAGAGCAGCAGCACAGCACCCGGTGAGAGCCACGGCCTCCTGCCAGGCCTCCCCGCCTAGACCTGCTCCCCTCGTAGCATCTCACTTCCTCTACTTGAAGAGCAGGGTGGAAAAAGCACTCCTTGGGTTTTGGCTCCTTCCCTCCCCACCCAGCAGTAACCACTCATGCACTGCAAGGGAGCGCTCTGTGTCTGTGGAAATACCTTTGTTCTGCCTGGTGGCTCTCTCGTGGGGAGAAACACTACACAGCAGCTCTAAAAAGGAAAACTGAACCCAGCGTTGCAGGACTGGCTGTAGAAACCCCGAAGGGTCTGGTAGCCTGTCGCTATTCACAAATACTGCTCTAGAAGGAGCAGACACACACAGAAAAAAAGGAGTGGCACTGCATTTTTGCACAGTGCTTTCCCCAGTCACACCTGAGGGCATGTTCTAACCAAGCAGAAGTAGCTAAACTTCTTAAAGTGCTGGAGCCAGGGGATCTGGTGTGGCAGCCCTTGGCTCTGCTTGAGACCAACTTACAAACCTTGCAACCACACCTCAGACTTCCTAAAATGTTGCAGGTGAAGGAGCTTGTTGATGTATGAAAGTTAAAGCTGGGGGAAAAAAAAAACCTACACTACAGCAGCCATTCATAAAGATTCTTCCTAAATTTACACCATTGCACAGGGCAGATATTTTGCTTTTAGCTGATACGTTGTGCTCATGGCTGGCTGAAACTCACAGCTCAGAGAAGCCACAACCAACATGAAGAAATACACAGTGTGGGTAAGGAGCAGAAGAAACTGTTCCTGGCTGCAATAAAATATGAGCTGTTGGCCAGGAGGTTCAGGCACCTTATCTAAGAATGGATTTCAGCACCTCTTAGCATTATGAATTGTCTTTGGGTTTTTCTAAACCAAATGCAGCATTGCTAAGGTGAGTACCAAGGGGCAGTGTTGATTGTACTGGATAACATAGTTCTGTGAAATGTTTCCTTTACTCAATATATTGAATTAAAATGATGGTTTCTGCAAAAGCTGCCTTTTTTCCTCTCAAAGGATGGAAGCCTGCAAACAGCCTGTAAGATGTGAATGAATGAGCACGTCTTCAGGGCTCACGAGTGCCTTGTTGAGCTCAGGGGAAGGTGGGAGTTCTTTGGTTTGACTGAAGGCAGGGACAAAACACTCAGTTGACACCCTTGTAGTAAAGCTCATCAGACCAAGAGAGCTGAACCATCTGGTTAGAAGTAAAATACCATTTTGTCCTGCACTGCCAGGGTGGTGGAAAAGAGAATCTCTTTCTTTGCTGCCTCTTCCTCAGTGGGTCACAAGGATAATAGGCAGTTGAGATGCCAAAATGCTGGGGAAGGCTGGCTACAGCCTATTTTTAATCCTGCCACCCTCTGCAAGCTTCAATTCCAGCGTCTTCCGAACACTCCACCAGCTCCTAAAACCCTGCTCGTCTTCCTGTGGCTGGCTGGATCCGATTTCATATTCCCACGCCCTCCCTGTGGCACATGCCAGAGCTGGGCATGGAGCAGGCACGGAGGGGAGTGAGTGAGTGAGTGCTGCTGGGGCAGGGGGAGGCAGCCCTACAGCACAGCACCACTGGCAGGGACAAGGGCAGCATCTTCTGCATGAGAACCACCCCTGGGCTTCTTCCTCGGGCTTTCACAGGCAGGGTTTCATCCCCTTATCCACCAAAACAAAAGGGTCTGCAGAGAGGAAAGGGGAAGTCATTATAATCCCAAAGGATGTTGTGTAAATCTCCCTATAGCTGACTTTTGCTCTGTGGCTTTGTCTTCCATGTCTCTTGTGTCTCCCACGTGGGATTATGTGACATCTCTGCCCTGCTTCACCCACCTTTTCTTTTCCCTTTACAGTTGTTTCAAAGCAGAAGGAATCCTGGAATATTTCCCTCATGCTTCCTGCAAGTGTTGTCTTCAAAATTACACCACAGCACTCTCTGAGATTAAATATGGATTGAGGCAAGATCAGAGACTGGGTGTTTTTGTTTTCCCATCAGGATGTAAAATTTCACCAAATGGAAATGCCTGTCTCTTTTTAAAATTAAAATCTTCCCCTCTTGCCTTACCTTTAACTCTTCCAAGATGTGTTACAAAGAAAGGTCATAAATGAGCAATAATTCTTAAACTACAGCTTCAAATCCTTCCAGTGAAGCTTTTAAGATATTTACATCATTAGAGCGAGGTGCTGAATTAGCCAATTAATGCCCTAAATACCACAGTGACTAAGCTAAAGTCTAATCCCATTCAGAAAGGAATAAAGCTAGCAAAGCATTTGAGTGTCCTCCTCTGGACTGGGAATAGATACAGAAACCGGGATTAAAATCTCATGAACCTTGGCTTCTGATCCCTCTTCAGGCCACTTTCCTACTCACGGGAGCCAATTCAGTTTTCCAGTGCCAGTGCATTTTCTTTATTAATTATGATTAGCCAATCTTTGGGAGCTTGCTGGCATTTTTGAATACAAGACTTCAGCCCTGCCAGCAGGCATGGGGTGGAAGAGTGTGAAGCAGGAGTAAGAGCCTTAAATGCTTTTGCCAAAGTAGATGTTTTCCCCTTAGGGAGCCGTCGTGGTTGCACACTGCCAAATATGGAATTATTTGCATCTGGAAATGGAGAGGTGGAGAGGAGGAGGAGGAGAAGGAAGGCAAGCAAGCAAGATAGCACCTGGCTGCCTCAGAGCTGGGGCACCAAACCACTTCCCTCCCTGACCAGGCATATTCAGACACTTGAATCCATACAGCACAGAAATCCTACACCTGGAATGCCAGCTGCTGGGGTGATGGTGGCCAAATAAATCAGCAGTCCAAAAAGGTCTCAGGCTCTGAGTGCAACCAGCAGACACAAACCAGTAACTCCACAAGCAGATATAAACTGAACACCCACACACTTATGCCAGTATAGTGAATAAGTGAATTATAGTAAGAATTTCTTCCATCTTCCCAATGAAAAACACCCAAACTGCAATGAAATCTGGGTTTATTCTAAATTGTGAATTAATACAGCCTCTTCGGGGACACAGGGGAGGTGACGAAGATGGCCTGTCCTGTTTTCAATGAGCCTGTTAGTGCAGCCCCTTGCAATCACCTGGCTGAACTGAACAGCCCCTGTTGCACCTGAAGCCAGCAAGTAGCAGGGGCTGGGCAGAGGGATGGGTGGGAGCTGAGGATTGCTGGAGCAGCTGGGAGGCAGAGGGTGAGGGCACCATGTGCAGCGAGGCTGTGAGGGGGTGTGACACCCATCTTGCTCTTTGGACTCGTCTCACTTGGGGCAGTGTCAGCCAGCTGGGGCACCCACACGGCCCTGGGATAGAAAAAGAGCCCCCGAGAGCCTCTGCTTGCTTTGGCTGTCAGCACAACTGGGGTATTTTTAGATTACACCAGTAAATATAGAAAGCTGCTTGTTTCCAGCAGTTTAACCCATTGAACACGAAGGGGATGTGTTATCTGCAGACCAACACAAGTAAATGAAGTGGCAAAGGAGGGGGGTTTGCCCTTTCTCACCTCTCTGGGCCATTGCCATGCAGGATAAAGCCCCCTCTCTGGTGTGTGCTGGTACCCAGGGCCTTCACCTGCTGGTTCCTGGCCTCACAGAGTACACCAAAATTGTATGACAAGGGATAGTTTGGGGTTTTTTCTTTTAGAGCAAAACCTCACACCCCGGAGAGGGCTCCCCTGGTTTCCTATTGTTTGAGCCTCTCATCCAGAGTGGAGAAAGGCATGAGGTCGAGACCATGGCCTGTCCTGAACAATCTCCTCTGTGTTACCTGAGCACAGCAGGGGCTGTGTGTCATGGAACACCTTAAAACTGTATGAGAGAAGTTTTTCTCTTCTGTTTTTACAAGAAAGCCTATCCTGGGCACTCCTGCAAGAGCTCTAGTCAGATGTGGAGTGTGGCACGCTTCATGTGGAACATCAGCTGTGGTGGCACCTTCCCAGAAACAGCAGAAGTGGTTGCTCCAACCAGGAGCCTGGTTGGAGCCAGAGGGAGATGGGACATGGATCACCACAGTGTAAGTGCAAGTACCTTGAGCATGCAGACAACTTAGTGGGCTTCCCACTGACTGCCAGATATCTGAGACTTCCCAAAAGAAAGCATCTCTGCTGCAAGGAAATCACATCTGATGAGCTGGTACAGGTGGAGGAACAGCAGAAACCCCAATTACTGCAATCAGGGGCCGCATGTGGAGATGATGATGGTGATTCTATGATGATGATTCCCTACCCTACAAACGCCTGGAGCCAGGGAGGGGGTGGAAAATACTCCTTCCTCTTCCTGAAAGCCTGGAAGTCATTTAAGACGTTCCCCTGTAGTGCTGGGAGCAAATAAGGCAGTATTACGGTGCCACATTTCCTGCTCCCAGAGAGGAAAAACAGGGCCACGTCACGACTCAGGGGCTGGAGCAAAGCTGCAGGAGGCACACAGCTGGAGGCAGGTACAGGCAAAGATAGGAACAAAATCGGAGGTGTCTGTGGGAGCAGGGCTGTTGGATCATCACAGGGAGACGTAATTAATGAGTGTGTGCTTTGTGGGGATGAGCTGTACCCGTGTACTGTGTCAGGGGAGCGCTCTGTGTGGGGACACGTCTGGTGCGTGTCTTTGAATTCTCTCAAGTAAAGTGATTATTAGCTGTCATTAAACAGTGCTGGCAGGTATGTGAGGCAGATGTTGTGGATGTGCTGAAAATTCATGAGATGTGCCGGTTCTCGCTCGTGTGAGTCAGAAAAAGCTGTGTGAGAATGGTTGTAAGGATTGCACTCACTGCCTCAGTATAACAGCGACTACGGTATCTATTGTTCAAGACATCCTTGGCTCCCCAGTGTCACGAAATTGTTTTTATACTCTAGTTAGAGCTGTAAAGAGTTGTTTCAGGCATGGCGGCCTCCTCTCATCCTTGGCATCAATCCAATGCCAGCTGTAGCCATTTGGGTTATGATGAGGGAAAGAGAACTCCTAAACTCTGCCTGAGAAAGGGCTGAGGCAGTGTCTGCTGATGCTCAGCACCATCCCTCCCTCTGCTTAGGTGGGTAGAGCTGGGCTGTGGAAAGGCCACCATTAACGAGGTGATAAAAATGGAGTTCAAAGCGTTAATGCCCAGGATGACCATTTGTCATTGTTTGACAATTCTTTGTGTCATTGCTTGAGAAAACAGATGCAAAGCAAAATGCCCTGGAAGCATTCTGGCCAGTGTGAATCCCCACCAGTGTCCCCAGTCTCCACCTGGCTGGAACTCACTGGGGCCTGAGCCACATGAGACACAACCTGCCAGTGCAGGTGTGTCTCCTAAACCCCCTGAGGTAAGAGTGCTTTCTCTCCAAGGTTATTGCAGCTCTCTGGAGAGACAAGGCTGGTTCAGGAAAACACTTGAGGTACCTCTATGTCATCCATTGTGGCTGTTGCAGGGCTCTTGTCAGGGTCTTCCTATGCCTCTTCTTCCCATCGCTCCCTCAGGGAGCTGTGATTGCAGGCAGGGGAAGCAATCAGTGAATCTCTTCGGTTTGCAGCAGAAGTAGATGTGTGGAGGCTGCAGGGTGTCCTCTTGATGGAGCTGACCTTTACTGAGTACCTGGCTCTGCAGCCAGCTGTGCTCCTTTGCCAGGGGGGCAAATTCCTACCTAGTTTCCTCAGAGGCACCCCAAGCAAGCAATGGAAGATGCCAAACCACGTGCCACTCATAGAAACAGGTGAAAATCAGCCCCCAGGGCTACAGCTGCACTCCTGGAGCACAGCACCCAGCTGGAGAGTCTGTGGCCTTCTCCCACCCAGCAGCTTGGGAGCACTGAGGAACTTGTGCTGCTGCTGCTCCCATGGGCTGGGCCAGAGCTCCAGTGCAGGGTATGGAGGCTGTCACTGACACTGCAATTCCTCACTGGATGGGTGCTGGGCTTGTTTCTCTTGGCAAGCTGATGGTTGGAGTTGATGACCCTAAAGGTCTTTTCCAACCTTAACGGTTCTGTGATACCCTGAAATACAAAGAACGTAGAGGTGGCAAGGCTGCGGCACCAGCAGGGCTCAGGTGTCCCCCAAACGCAGCCTGTCAGGGGCATCCCCTGCATCCTTCCACTTGTAGCTTGTTTCAGCCACGGAAGTAAGTCAGGACTGAGTGCAATTACCAGGTTTGGGGTTTTTTTTCCTAGAAATAAGCATGTTTTAGACTAACATCTTAAAAGCTCAGGTTTTAGGATAAAGCTTAATTAAACAGCCATGGGCAAGCTTTACTCCCCTTTCCAGTATCCATACAGACTGAAGTCTGCCCCTTCCAAATACAGTGCAAGGGGGCTAGATTGGTTTTAACAATTTGAGGGGTAAGAAGAGCAGGAGCAGTGGACAGCTTAGGCAACAAGAGGCTTACTCTGGTCCCCCTTAGAACGAAAAACCTGAATCCCACAGATTCAGATCAGCCAGGAGGGGACATCGATGACACCTTGGTGTCAAAGCCATCGCCTGTGAATGCCAGGTCCCGTGGACAGCTGTGTGGGCAGGACTCAGGCAGGAACAGCAGGAGCCGAAGGGTAGGAGAGGGAGAGGAGAAAGGGAAGGAGGAGAGAGTGGAGGCAGCAAATGTGACAGAACCTAGATGTTGCCATGGAGAGTAGCTCATGAATTTTTCCTCCGTGGCCTGCTATTAAAAATGTTTTGTTTAGCCTTCTGCCAGCACGTTGTTTTTATTTTCCCCTTTCATATCCGAAGGACATCCAGAGGGAATTCTGGCTCCCTCAGTTCCCTTTGGCCTCACTGTGGACGAAAATATACAGTCACTTGACAGGGGAGAGCTGGCACCTGCAATCCCTGTCGCCACGGGGTCTGTTCCAACTCCCGAGCCTGCAGCAGGCGGGCTGTGTACAGGATTAGCTCTCTGGTTTCCCTACACACCTGGAAAATGACCAGCATGTCCCAAAGCACCGGGTGCCTGTGAGGGATCCCCGCTGTCCCAGCAGCTGGCTGTAGCTCCAGCGCTGAGCTCTGCATCCGTTTGTTATTAGCAGGTTTGTGTCATGCGGTCAGAACACGCTTGACAGTGTTTATGTCGCTTCCACAGAAGACAGCCCACGTGCAAGTAAGACAGCAGTGCCTTTGCATCAAAAATGAGATTTTTCTCGTAGTTGATGCTTTAGAAAAAGTTAACTCTTGTAAAAATGCGGAGTTTTTTTAACAAAAACTTCAAAACTTGACTGCAACAAACTTTTGCAGGCTTCCAAGGCTAAAAATACACATCAAAATCTTAAATTACATGGGGGGGGGCTGCATGGAGGTAAAGTGACTTACTAAAGCTTTAATTATACATGGGCCCATCAAAATTATTTTTGCTCTGCAGCACTGCAATGTTTTGAACACTTAAAAGCAGCCACCCATAAATAGTGAGACTCAAGTACAGCTTGTTCCACTGCCAGACATTCCACAATCCTTGGGTGAAGTTTTCCAGTCCAGTCCTATGGTTTAATTCTGTTGACTTGATGCATAAAATTAAGGATGTGCTTGAAGTATTTGAGACTGGAGAATCTCTGCTGAACAGCAAATGCAAGGCCCCACTGCATAATCCACGGTGGTGGAGCAGACCTCGAACTCTGCCAGGACTTGCTGAATTATCTTTGCAGGTTGCACCTACTTGATTCCCAGACTAGTTTTCTTTGCTCCTTTTGGATAAACGGTGTGGTCCCAGAACGACCAATGACGTTTTGCATCGTGTCAGAAGTGGATGACAGCCCAACTGTGCATGTTAGACAGGGAATGAGGAGCCGGGGAGGCTGAATGACCTGTCCCTGGTTCTGTGGCCAGCCAGGGGCACTGCTGTGAAAACAGCTGAGGCACTGCGGCCTCACTTCTGCTCAGTGCTTGCTTTTTTTCTTTGCTAACGGAATGGAGAGGGGATTTTAATTAATTTGCATCCTTATTAAGTATGCCAGCGTTCAGAGAAATAATGCAATTGGCTTCCAATTATAACAAACATCAGGGAGAACAAAAGGTATGACTGCTGTTTACAGCACAGGGCACTTTGCTCAGAGCTCATCTGACCTAAGTGGACATATTCCTGCTGCTCTGTAATTTCATCAGCAATTTAAAAGCTCTGTTTCATGGCATCAGCTCTACTGCTGGTTTCTCTCTATTGCCTCATGCCATGCAGAACTTTCTGTATTTATACTGTCTACTGTTAAACCAGGTACTTATCCCGCCTTGTGTTCCCTTCTCCTCCTGCCAGCTGCCAGGAACGCCAGCTTGGATGCTGTGCCATGGCTCTCCTAGTCCCAGTCCCAGGCTGCTCTGCACCCACCCACTGCAGCAGCCTTGGGCCTAAATGAGAGAGGAACCAAGGAGCCAGAAATAATCATCCACTAAACCATCTCTTGTTTTTAAGACTCTGATCCTATTCACAAACTGAATTTTCTGTTTTCTTGATGTACGTCCAGAAACAAATCTCAAGCCATTCTGTTCTGTGCTGTCAATACTGAAATAATTTGAATGTGGCTTTTCACCCAAACTTTGACCCAAACCTGGAAGCTTCAGCAGCAGAATGTCTGGGGAGGAGCCCCTCCACCTTTCAGAGGAGCCATGAAACCTCCTGCAAGAAAAGCTTTCTGGCTTTCTGATACCTCTAGTTTCTAAAGGATGGTGGAAGTAAAAGCTGTGTAACAGCAGAAGAATAATGAGGAAAAGGCTGTGGATTTTTATGAGCTTTCACAAAGGCTCTTGCCAATTATACAGTGACAAACTGAAGTTTATTCTTACTTGCCTGTGCCAGGGAAAGCTCCTTCTTGTCAGGCACAGAGCGGGAGGAGGGCACGCAGGACCCTCCAGCTCCCACACGAGTTTAAGGGCTACTGAGTGAAGCCACACCCGAATGCCCGCTCGTCTTCCTGCCTCTGCCCTCGCACAGGTTAATTAAGTGCCATTAGCGCCCACCTCGGGGGGCTCTAATCGAGCAGAAGGAAAGCAGCAGGCCAGGGGCAGCGCAGGGCGCTCTCCCTCCAGCCCTGCCCGGGTGATCCAGCCCAGCAGCCACAGCTCCAGGTGAGGTCTGCAGCTGCGCTGCCTCCTCTGTCTCTCTCATCGATGCCTTGCAATGAATAAATGAATCCCTAACAGCATCTGCTCTGCTCATGGAAGGATGGATTAACTACTTCTAAGATTCACTGAGCAGTGACTCTGAGCTTGCTGCGATGCCCTGGAGTCCTTAACTGTGAAGACAAATCATGTTAATTAGGGACTACCAAGACACAAGACAGAATTAATCTTATTAGAAAGTTAGATGGGGATGCAGAGCAATTAGAGGTTATTCTACTGAACAAGGCAGCTGAAATGGCAGTGTAATAAATTGCACCAGCCTCCAAAATCACCCCAAAGTACAAGCTATTTTTTAAGGACTAGAGGAATGTAAAACAAAAGTGACATAAATGTTCGGAGATCTGCAGTGATAAGTGTGCAGGAGACTAACAAAAATACCTTTTCTTTTCTTTGTTAATCCAGAAAACTCAGTGCATGCATTTTATGAGCTAAAGTGTCTCAAGCAGGGACAAACAGGACATAAGAGAATTGCACTCTGTAGCTAAGTGGTGTGGTGCTGTACCCAGGAGTCTGGAATATGATTTGTGAGACCAGAACTCCATCCTGGATTTACAGCTGCCTGCTAAGTAATTTGGGAGCTGTTCTTATAATGCCAAAGTAACATTATTAAGGTGTTAATCTAGATAGTCTGTCAGGAAATTTACTGTCTAGCCTGATGGGGCTATATCCTTGCTGTTCTGTTCAGTGCTACCATTAGTCAAATAGTGACCGGGTCTTGCTTTTCAAGGAGACTTTTCATAAAACCACTAATCTTAGATGAAAGGTAAAGCAATTTACCTACTAAAGCCGTTGCTGTTTTGCCTGTGTACCAAATAGCATCCAAAATATTTAGGAGATGGTGCTTTACACTCTACTTTGGCTTTGGTACCTTCAGGTGATTCAGACAGTTCACAAACAAAAATCTCATTTAATGGTCGTTTACTTGATTGAGAATAGCAAGATGCTTTATCCTATTCAGCAAAACCATCAGGGAACATTTTCAACAATCCATGCAGCTTTTGCATTCCTCTAAAGCAGAACTTCCCACATTACCATCCCTGATCAGCAGACTCAAACGTGACGGCTCCTGCAGAAGAGCAGTGTGGGATGAGGAGGACAAGGATCCACACAGAGCTGGGCTGCAGCAACCCACGGCCTCTTTGGTGAGGGTGCTGTAATTCTAGAGGTGAAGCACAAAGCCAGAGTGAGCCTCTAAACGTGGCCAGTCTTGCTCCTGTGGACAAGCTCTGGAGCTTTTTTGGCTCCCCTTGGAAAGGCCCCATGCAGACCAACAAAAGCAAGTCTCTTTTGGCAGTGGAGAAATGAGCTGTGGTACCTTGTGCCTGACATCACCCCAGCCCAGGCTCCATAAATAGTGTGGGCTGGAGTGACCCCTGACTCTACAGATTCTGTGAATATGAGCACCAGCCAAGACAAATGAATCTAGCCCAGATAGAACAGCTTTCTAAAAGGAATATTTCTTATTAGCATGGAGAAAATGTGGCAATTATGGAGGCTAGTGCATGTGTCAGCATCAGCAGGTGTCCTATGATGTTGTGGATGAGGACCTGAGCAACCTGCTCTACTTTAACCCACCTGGAGGAAGGACTGTGACCTCCAGAAGCCTCTTCCAGTCCCAGCTACTCTGTGGTACTTCTGTAGCTTCAGCTACTCCACACAAGGCTCAGCTGATCTCTCTGATTCTTCTCCCACAGCCATGTCCTTCTGCCACCACATGTCTGACAGCTCTTGAACACAGACCTCTTCATGATTTCTCAATTTATTTTTGAAAAGCTGCGTTGGTTCTAAAATGTCAAGTGCAGTTGGTCTCACAGCAATCAGAAAGCTTGCTGGTGAGCTGCTGATCACACCAAAACAGGTGAACTTCAAGTCACTGCCCTGAGCCGTGCATGCTCCTGTCCAACAGCTCAGCCAGCCTCTCAGGGGAGATGCTTTTGTACTAAAGGGAAATACCACTTTGTGCAGAAGCGTGGTCCTTCTTTACAAGAAATATTTACATGGATAAAATCATCATTTCTGCAGGGACCAGTCCTCTTCTGTCTGAGAGCAAAGCTAAAGGAAATGCCACAGCTTAGCTGAGCAGGTCACAAACACAGATGAGTAGCGGCTCGCGCTCAGGTGCCAGCTTCTCCACAAACAGTTAATGCTTCTTGGCCAGCTGGGATGTGTCCAGCAAGGCCTGCAGAAGCACAGCCCTGTGAATGTGCTTGTGAGATTTTATACGTGGTCTTTTCTTCCGCCCCATCACTAGGAGTTCTTGTGTTCCCAGTTTGCAGGAAATAGCATTTGATTTATTCCTGTCATAGGACAGATTTTCCCTTTACCGAATGCTTTCCAATATCTGCCAACTAGCTACTGGTCAGCATCAGACAAAAATCTATGTGTATTTTTTTGTAGATATCACAAAGCACTGAGCTCCCAGCATCACAATAGAGCACATAATGATTCTGAGTAAAACATGAAAAGTAATACCTCTAATGTACAATGACTCAAGGACCCATTTTTCAGAGGCTAGAGGAGACTTATCTGGAATGAGGTGTACCAGGAAAAAGGGTTTCACAGAGAAATTCTAAATTAATGTGATTTCATCCTGCCTCTTCTTTTTTTAAATTCTGATATGGAATAGTTTACAATGAGGTTGGGGACAATGGTAACATGGTACAACACTCCCATGCAGGGCTGCTGGAAAGCACTTATGTCACTGTCAAAAGGTGCAGCTGAGATTCAGACTTTTAAATGTCCTTTCCTGCCTTGCTGAGAAGTCACACTGGGGGCAGCAGACCAACCATAACATCTGACACCGAGATTGCAACGCAAGACTTCTCAACCTAAACAAAGATGTTGTTTCTCTGCTTCTCTAGGTCCTCCAATTATACTAACTGGAATTCACTAGGCTCAGGTTTTTATGGTATTTTCTAAGCAAAGCTGGTTTTTGGGGAGTACCAGTCCTGCAAAGGAAAGGGAATTCACATTTGCCACTTGAGTGACAGTCGGGGCCAGGACCTTCAAGTGGGAGGCAATGTTTGCACCCCACAAGGCTCTCCCTGTGCCAAAGAGCTCCTTCTGCAGTTCCTGAACATCCCCAAAGCTACTCCTCCCATATTTTCTTGGGAACTGGGTACTGTGTCTCTCAAGAGCCTGTGGCTCCCTGGAGCAGCTCTAAAAGCTTCATAACCTCCCACTCACTAAGGGCTGCCTTTTGCACCTTGCATGGCTTCCCCAGGCCAGGACTCTGGAGCAAGCAGCAGGGAAAGCTGAGGGATGCATTTCCTTGGAAAGAAGGAGTGGGCACAGAAGGAAAACACTTCTTTCAAAAAGGCCAGGCACAACTGAGGGACCATCCATCTAACCTTTACTCGTTCCTCTGTTGTTTTACTTTTCCTTCTGCCAAAAAATACATCTATATTGGACCCAGATTCATCCCTTACATAAATCCCCTGACTGCCAGAGTTACACTGGGGATTAATTTGGCTCACCAGGTCTAACCTGATCTTGCCAGCAATTCTGAAGGGCAAACTGCAGAAGGACAGTACTTTTAAATGAGAGTGACAGGCCATGGCAAACAGCATGACTGCTGCTTGGTATGAGGTTGGTAAGTCAAATTCAAATATGGCTAGCATGAATAGCATGGATACATCCTTAAGAAGAATTAGAAATTGCAGAAGATGGATTCTATAGGCATACATGTACTTTCCTAACTTTTTAGCAAGTCTGTTGAGCTGTAAGAGGACCAGGCTCTGCTCAGCAGATGGTGTTGCTCTGCTTGCTCCCCAGCTGAGCAGGGCCATGGTGCTTGGTGATCGTGGCAGGCTCTTTGGGCTTCCCTTGTGCCCAGAAGCTGTACAGCTGGAGACTCATTATCCAGCTCCTGTGACTCTCCAGCTTCTAGTGGCCAGCTGTGGTTTCAGCTCATTATCCCACCTGAACTCACTGTATCAGCATTCACACTGCAGCATGAATTCAGTTTATGGGACTGCACAGCTGAAACCAAGGGGAGATCTACACTTTACCCCACTAAAGAAAAAGGTCTCCTGCAAGTCTCCTACCTCAGCAGAGTTGTGTCAGTCATGCAGCTTCACTTGTCTCTCCAGCTCCCCTAACCAACTTCCTTCCTCCCTTGCTTTATCTTGGAAATGTTGCAACATTGCCTCAATTTCCCTTCTTTCGCAAATGAGGTTTCTGTCCTCTCTGCTGAAATAGTTCCCACCAGGGTCTGTAAAGAGTCTGGATGAGTGTCAGGACCCGTGCAGTGTTTCTGGTTCCCAGTTCTGGCCTGCACAAGGGCCCTCTGCTCTTTGACATTTTTCCATCTGCCTCACTTGTCTCCTACCGTGTCCTCAGCATCTCTCACGCTTTGTTACCATCCTTCTCTTCGTGTTTCACAGGGGCACTGACTCAGCCTCTGCAACTCCCTTCCCCCTGTTTTCTGCTCTCTCCGTACCATGCCCTCTTTAAACTTCATCTGCACTCAAGCCTTCGTGTGCCATCTCCATTTCTATGCCAGTGACTCAACTTCTGCATCTCCTTAGGACACTTCTCCCACATCCTGCCCACTCCTTCTGGTTTCTCTGCTTGGACATCCTCTCCTCTTAATGAAGATGGCAAAATCAAACTCCATTTCTTTGCACAGTGAATGGTTCCTACTGATGACACCACCAACCACCTTCCCATCAATCTGGCTTGCAATTAAATAGAAAAGGAGGATAATTATGTATTTAATTCCTCCCTCTCCTTTTCCCATTGTCAATAGGTCGCTCCAACTACTATTTCTTTTCCTTCTCTCACATAAAATTAAATGTTTTTTCCTTCCTCATATTCACCTACTCTCTAGCCAGAGTTCCCTTTCACATGCCGCATCAAATGCTTTTCCCTCTAAGACTTTGCTTTCAGAGCTGGTGAAAACCTGTTACTGTTTTCATTTACAGACATCCTGCAACACAAACCCCCTACCTTGAATCAGGGGTTTGTTCTGGATCCTGTGTGACATGAGGTAACTTGGTGCAACAATTTATTTCTGTAGTTAATCAATGTCCCGATCCGTATTAGGACTCTATAAAAGCTTCATCAGTTAAACCATGGTTGTGTAATTTTGTTTTTCATTTATTTAAGACTAATCAATAGGTCAGATACTTTTCTTGCACACGTAGGTACCTGCAGCTCTAACTACCAAAAAGACAGGCAGCAATACTTTCTCCTGCCCAAAATTCAGTAATAGAGCTCCTTCCCACACCCCTCCTCAAAGCATGGGCTCCTGTGTGCTCTGAAAGCACAGACCATTGATGTGCTGCTGCACACCTCAATGTTCTCCTCCTGCTTAGGAATTCCCTACTCTTCTATGCTAATCCCCACAGCTGTCTGAAGTGTATTTCTACAGTCATTATAACTTCCTACACTTAAGCATTAAATTACCCCACTTTTCTAGCTAAAAGAATTCATTTTTCTTTTAATTTTAGTGATTAAAAATGTAGCACTTTTTCTTCCCTCACAAAACGAGATTTCTAGTACAATACTGTACAAAATCAACAATCCGACACATTAGAGCTATTCTGCCATCTTTTATTGTGCCTGCAATGAAAAAAAAAAAAGCAAGCATGTATTTTTAGCTGTGCTACACAGAACAATCCGATAGCAGAAGCCTGTTATTGTCATTCAAAGGAGCATTTGTTTAACCAGATGCACTCATGAAAAATCATCTTAAATTTTACAAGTAGTATTTTGCAGAGAAAAATGTCTGCTCCATGCAAAATCCAGAGACGCTGATGCACTAAGACCACATCACAGAGCAGCTGCAAACTTACTCCTTTTCTTGGAGATGGATTGGAACAGCACCTCCACCCCTCTGGGACATCGGAGTCACCCACAGCAAACCACACCTCCCCGTGTCTCTATCTCAGACACAGGGAAGGAATTAAGACAGTGCAGTACTCTAAGGAGAAGGGTTTCCTGTAGCATCTCACATCCTTAATGATCCTTACACTGTGCACTACAAAGGGAAGCGCTGTCCTACAGCAGCTCCTTGTAGGGAAAAGTTATAACAAGTTGGCTCACAGGACAGCAGGGGAGAAGGGAAGTTCAGGTTCAAAATGCACAGATCGAACTCCTGAATGAGAAGTTGTTCAGGGTCGTGCAGACCACTTCATTTCTCACCCAGAAAATGCTCCTCGTGTAGAAAAGGAATTTCAGCACACAGTGGAAGCACCGGTGGTGGGCCTGGGGTGTAGGGGGAACAAACCAGGCTAAATGTGGGATTCGTGAAGAGTCACAAAGCACGGGGAGCTCCAGGCTGGAGTGCTCCCCTGGCAGTTCCTACTGTGTTACCTGAAAGCACTAGAGGTAGCCCCAGGACTTTTTAGAAATCCTTGCATTCACCTTTGCAATTTGCTCTGTATTCTTCTCAACTGTTGTATCTGACAGAAAGCAAGACCAGATTTGGGGTGGGAAGACGATTGGATGGAGTGAAAATTGCAATTAGTTCCCCTCAGTACTCACTGGACTAATACTGAGCAAAACACACACAGAAGAAAGGTCAGCCAAAGACTACAACAATACTGGGGTGCAATTGCAACTCGTGGGGTAGGAAATTCCCTGAATCTCAGAATATCTTAGGAAGAAAGGAGTATCTGGAAAAGGTGCTGCTGCATTTGCTGACACGTTGGCTGGCTGCACAAAGCAGAACTTGTCTGTTGCTGTGGGAAAGTTCAGCCTCATCACTGCCAGACGAGTGACAAATCATACAAGGCAGGCACAGTCTGCACCATCCATTGGATCCATGTGAAACATCCCACTTCTAGATCTGGGATCAAGGCAATACAAGTCTATCAGAAAAGTGCTTTTTATTTTCCAGTCAGTGAAAATTAACAGCTGAGCCAAACTGCTCAGCAGGGAGAGAACACAAACATAATTCTTACCCTTCTCAAACGTCTGGCCCTATACTATTTATAATCCTTCAAAAGTTTTTTTTAACATATGAAAGTATCTGCATCTATTTTTCTACTTACTCCATTTTAAACATACTGTCTCTTCTCTCCTAATGTCCATACTGACCAAGAGCAGCACTTCATCTAGTCCTCTTTGTTTTAGCATCTCATAAGTACTAATGATACCCCAGTGCATGTCTGTGTAATCACACGTGGCAGAGTTCTCTTCCTTCTGTTGAAGAACAATAGAAGGAAGGTGGAGAAGCCAGAGCATGGACCTTTGAAAACACTCAGGCACCAAATTCCCACTGAAATCAAGGAATTCCAGGCTAAATCATGCCTCAGGCCATAGTGAAAGAGCCATCAGGTTGCTCAAATTCTGGCTTTCCTAGTTAAGCCCCGCTGCCCTCCGTGGCTTTTGGCTACAGTGGAATATACAGATTAGGACTATGAGTATGGATCAGAAAATAAGTATGTTACAGGATATTAAGGAATGTTAATCTGAAATGTCTTTCCCATGCTGTCATAATTTATATTTCTTCCTGTTTAAGCAATGCTAATGACATTTTATGAGGATTTTTATGACTTGAGGAGACCAGAGCTGATCTAATAACATCCTATCAAGTGTTTATGCTGTGCAGCTATATTAAAGCTTTATAGGCTGAAGAGGAACAGTGGCCAGGCAATTAATCTCTTCTCAGTATAGGTTATAAACCTGTACCAGAGTCAAAAGAAGGGAATGTGTATCTGTGTCACAGCAGGTTCAGTGCAAAGTCTTTCCAGAGCTCCCCTAAACTTAAACTTGGCTTTAACCATGGCTTTGCACTGAGTTTTCAGTAGATGGTTTTCTCTGCTTTTTCATGATGTGAGGTGCTGTCACCTCCAGCCAAGATCAAGGGACAGATACTGTTTGTAGGATTGCTACAATCAAGTCTCTGATGGAGATGTCAATGTCCCAGGAGTCACGAGAGTGAGACAAGAAAACTTTCTACATCAGTCACAACCAGAGGTTACAGCCAGGCGCCATCCTGGCTGGCTGGGGTGAAGTGAGGAGAGGCAGTAGCCAGTTCTCAAGAGTCACCTGGGTTCACCTGCCAGCCCCACTGGTAAATACAGCAGCTCTCAATGCTACTGATAAGGAGCATGTAAGGACCTCCCTCATGTTTTCTGTCCCTTAGATAATGCATGAAAGAAAGAAACATTGTGGACATCCAGCACATCCCTTGAGGAAGGGATCTAAATATCACCATGAGCAGTGCTGAGAGAACATGTGCTCAACGTGTTCCTCAGTCAGCAAAGCCCTCAGGATTTTTAGGCTGTGCTAAGGAGGGATGCTATGGAAGAGCAGGATGGAAACTGGTGATGTGCTGTGGTGAGCTGCCCATGGCTGGCTGCCAGACCCCCACCCAGCCACTCTTTCTTGCCCCTTCCCCTCAAAAGGGCAGAGAGGAAAAATAAGATTTAAAAAGTTTGTGGGTCAAGATAAAGAACAGCAGGATCACTTACTAATGACTGTCAAAGGTGAAACAGACTGGACTAGGGGAAAATCAATTTCTTGCCAATTAAAATAGGTTTGGATAGTGAGAAACAAAACAGAACCCTTGCCCCTTAATTCTCCCTCCACCCCCAGGTTCAGTTTCACTCTTTCATTCCCAATTCCTCTTCCTCTGCCCCACTCTAAACAGTGCAGGATGGATGGGGAGTGACAGAGGATTTGTGGTCGGTTCACAGGAATTCCCCTCTGCCACTCCTTCCTCTTGATGCTTTTCCCCGTTCTGGTGCCAATTGTTCCACAGGCTGCAGTCCTTTGGGATAAATCTGACCTACCATGCAATCTCTACAAGCTGCAGTTCCTGCCAGCAGTACCTGGTCCAGCATGGGCTCTCCACGCACACCTCTCTGGGATATTCTCACAGATGTGTCCCCACTCCCTCCCTCTCAATATCACACGCTTTGGAAAAGAGCTACCAAAGAGCTGCCCTCTGTAATGACAGAAATTATAGAAATTATAGGGTTTTATGCTGAGCACTCACAAGAAAGAGAGGAGGTCTGAGCTTCAAAAATGCACAAATTCCATGAGACACAGCAGATGCGTAAGCATTAGGAGAGAGCACGGAGGTCAGAACTACTTCAGTTCTTGTAAGGACGAGATGAGATCCAGAAAGATGTGTGGGCAACACCTGATGTATTTTGAAACTATTGAAGCAAATGCCTTATTTTGCAAGCCAGATAATGAGTAGCTTTCATCTGACCAAACTTCAGATATCTGCAAGGGAGGTGTCTTGATCTGAGCCATTTACCCTTAGGAGGCAAAAAAAAAATAAAACCCAAAAAGAGATGGAGGCCCCCAGAGGGTGTGATTCACTTAATTTCAAGAGATGAATCACATGCTGGTAGTACCTAATTCCTCCCCACACACTGTAAAGCCAACCAGCTCAGGTGCACAGGTTACATGAGCCCCATCTAATACGCCCAATAAAAACGTTTGCCATTAAGCTATTTTGATTAAATAACACTAACAAAAATTGTCCTGCTTTGGTGCATCAGCCAGCTAACCAACTCCTTCAGGAGGAGCTCTTCCTACAGGCCAGTAGGATTTAACTCTGTTCATTACAGATGTTCCACTGAAACTTCTGGTACTGACAGCGTGGGGCACAACAGAGCAAGGACTTCGTTCTGCAGGACTCCTGTGCCCTCAGTGTGGAATACAGCCCTGTTGCTATGGCTACAGGAGCGTGGCAGGGCCTAAACTGTGGTTCATGGTAATACCAATGCACCTATTTTTAAATAGTATTTTTACTGCTTGTCCCTGTTGGTAAAGAGAAGTAAAGATGAGTTCTTTGTTCTGATCATTCCAGTTTATCAAAATGACCTTGTTGTTGCCTGAAGGCTTTGCAATGCTGATGAAATGCTCCTGCAACAGCAGGAAGACATCTAAATTTGATGTTTCTAGCTCTTTTCATACTGCTTTTCTTCTGGAGGGTATCTTTCTCCAACATGACAGTGTTTGCAGGGCTCAGATGAGCCCTGTTGCTAAGGAACAAGTCCCAACTGTGCCTTTAAAACTCTGCCTTTAAACATACAACTCAAGGAAATGCTTTTCTTTTCATTACACTGTATTGTGTGTTTTTATTATTACTTCTTTTAACTTGGATCTGACTCTTGAGGTTGCATTTCTATCACAATCTTCTGGGAAAGGACTTTTTCCATTGTCTGTGCAGTGCCACGGTCACCTGCATAGTTGCATAAATAATTTATTTTAAAATTGCATTATTTAAAGGTCACAGTAAGGCCCCATTTTGCGCAGAACTGTGGTGCAAACAAGAAGGAATACAGAGCCTACTTACTGCAAATATTGGTTAATACTAAACTACGAAGCACAGTATAAATCAGTGCTCTTGCAAATGGCAAGCCTGAGCTGCACCTGTGCTTGCCTTTGGGTTTTGGTGTGGGTTTTCCTTTTTGCCACATACCAACTAAAACAGGCTGAAGCCCCTCGTGTGTGTGCAAGGTAGCTTGTGGCTCTCACAGGCATAAAGCAGGTCCCAGAAACATGTGAGGGAGTAACCTGCACATCCAAACTAAAAACTGCTTTGCCCATCCTACCTATTTACTGTGTTTTCATTAATGCATGCCACAGGTAACAACTTGCTGGAACACAAAGCCCAGGAGTGATGGAGGTAGTTCATTAATAACAGTTTCCCTGGAAGAGATTATTTGAAACTGAAGTGTGGCTGCATTACTTGAGGCGCTGAATTGCAAGAAGTCCGTGTAGATTCTCTTGCCAGTTTTGCCACCAACTTCCTGAACAGTCTGGATATTTCCCCTGAATTCTCCACTCAGATTACAGTCAGTCTCAAGTGTGTGACATAACTCCTCCTTCATATCACAACATTCCCTTCTGGATCATAATAGGACTCGAGTGCAGTCTGCACCTCACAGTGCTGCTGAAATAATAATGATGTGTGTATGTGGCGTTAGGGACGCTGTTTAGGAGTGGCTGTGATGGGTTAATGATTGTACTCGATGATCTTAAAGGTCTTTTTCAGCCTAAATGATGCTATGATTCTATGAAAACACTGCTTGGCTACCTACTTGGCACTTCTCACACCAGTAAATAGTGAACTTCTCGGGAAGGATTTAAATCACAGTCACTGGAGCAAGTTATCATGTCATTTAGGTATCATTCCTTTTACAAAATGTACTGAAGAACATTTACTAGCGTGTGATGAAGTGTCATAAATATTTAACACAAACCCACATTCGTTAAGGGAGAAAGCAGATTAAGTTTTCTGATGCAGCAAAAACCAGATTTTTAGCTTTGGCTGCTGGCTAATTTGGGGAATACAATTCCCAGCGAGTGCCCAGCTTGGTACTGCAACTTGGGAGGAGTCTTCCCTGGTTCAAAGGGCAAAGAGCTGAGCTCTGCAATTCTTCTTTACAGTAAATAATACAGGAGTAAACTCAAGGGGCCAGCTCAATGTTACTAGAAGCCAAAGAGGTGAGTAGGGGTGAGACAAAATAGTTCTAGAGGCTCAACACCACACTGCCCTGTAAGTTGTGGATTCTCAGCTCTGACAAGTGAGTTAAGCTTGCCATAGGAACCTTTTGTACCTGTTTTGCACTGGTTCATACGATGGGCTGGTGTTCCAAGCAGTGTGACCTGGAATCTACAGAGCATCTGGGAAGGGGACACCCTCTCTGTGCAGTTCTGCCTTGGCACACAGAGCGAACGGGCACTCAAAGAACATCTGGTGGATTGAAGGCACTGATGTGAGACCAGAACACAGACACATGTATTGTACCAAAAATACCATGTTTTAGTTAATACACAGAAGAAAAACCGTTTATTCTTTGTGTCAGTACAACTAAAGGTGGACTGTCACCTTTAAATCATCACAGCCTCGGTAAGAGAAAGATTCCCTGTGTAATTGCTGAGCAAGAGTGGTTCCCGGGAACCAATGCTTGCTCTAAACTCCATTCCCAGCTCCACCACGGGTTTCTTCTAAGTGTCAGCTGCACACAGCACAAGGAGACAGATCCTACTTGTAACTGCACTGCCTCGAATTTACCACCCAAAGTGGAAACACCGAGGCGTAGCTCTGATGGAAATGAGCATTTGCTCATGGGCGCCGTTGTGTGTAAGGCATTATTTGGGTCAGGATGGGCTGGTGCCACGGACTGGCTGAACCCAGAACCCCCCCATTCTGCTCTCCACACCCATGGCTTGGTTCAAGCTCTGCTCTGCACGTGTGCAGCTGACCACGCCTCTGCAGGGGGGGTGTAAAAACACACGGATTTTTTGTGGCAATACGGGATGTAAGGGGTTGGCTCTCCAGGCACAAAGAATCAGCTCACCAGGTCCAGCTGACCAAGAGAACAAGAACCAAGTTAGATCACCTCAGGGAGTCAGGAGAATCCATTTCCACATTGTTTCTGTGGGATGTGTGGGGGACCAAGTGAAATAAGTACTCAGATGCAAGTCAATGTATAAAATTGCATTCTGACTTTTAAAAGAGGAAAACAAGAGACTGTTTTTATACTCTCAACTGACAATGATTGTAGTTCCTGTGCTCTTTTCTCTCTTTTACACGAGACAAGAAACCATCCCACCAGCTCTCTGCAGCCACAATGAAGTTTCAGTAGGAGGAAAAAAAAAAAATCCCGTGATGCTGAGTCTAAAATATTGTTTTTAAAAAAGTTTAGTTCTTGTTTTGTCAAAACCTTGCTAAACCTTCCCTGGCATTGATCAGTTTGTCGGATCCAGAGCTAAAGCAGAAAGACATGCAGCAAAAAAAGCTGCAGCAATTATCAGCTTTGGACTACAGACAGGAAGATTTGGCAACACTTTCACAATTAAACAGATCACGAGAGGTAATTTAATGGCCCAATCCAGAGAAACCACACTCATCAAATTGTCTCACTACGCTGGAGAAAATGTTCCAAGTCTTTCAGTGGATTTCTCAGTAACTAGTCTCGTGCAAATCAATTTGGAAATGGGTCTGCTTTGTTGCAATCATTTCAAAAGGACAGAAGGAAAGTATGGGGAACCGTGCTGATCCCTCAGCCAGGGAGGGATTCTCCTCTGGCTACACCTCACAAATGTCTCAATTTTTGACCACTCCTTTCTCACCATCCTAAATCCTTTGTGAACCCCTTCCAGTAAGACAGCAATTCCGGAGTGTGTTGCAGGGCAATGAGAGTTGTGTGTCCTTACAGCTGCTTTGTGTGTGTAGATCCAAAAAGGTCCAGCTGTACTTTTTAGCCAGAATTTAGTCTTCACATTCTTGGAACCAATTTTCAGTGGAAACTTGAAGTCTCCTCACTCCAAAACAGTGTTCACCGAAAAAAAAAAATCTAATTTACAGGGAATATAAATATATATAACTCAATCCAAGAGCTTTATTATTTTCTTACTATAATGAACTTGTCCTGACCACTATCAGTGAGAGGTCTGACTCTATGGGCCTCTCTGCATTGTGATTTCTGTGGGGCCAAGCTGCCATCTCCTTCCCTCACCCAGCACAGCAAATACAATGTTGGATAGTCACATCCAAAATATGTTTATGGAAATCAAATTGTCATGGCAACAGAAGAGGTCTTGCAAGTATTTTAAAAATAGCAAATTAACAAAACAAATTTATGAAATACAAAATCCATTCTTTTATGAATGCTCTTAATCAGATAAAACAAATGGTTTTCTGCCTACAGAAGTCTTTCCTTTAATGCCATGATCTCACTTCACCATAGTGGCACATGTAATAGGTATGCATGCAAATGAATACATATTTTAAACTTAAAACAGCAAAACAATTTCAATTGGACAGTATCACACTAATGTGATCATTTAGCTTATTTCAGGTAAAATATTTTAATAAAAACATTATGATCATACTTTATGAAATTACTGAACTTTTTAACATAGTAAACTTGTAACAATGGCTCATTATAATCTATTTATTAGATTAATAAATCTCGGTTTTTCAAAGGTGTATTAACACCAACACTTAGTAAAAATGTACACTGTTTTAAAACAACATTCTTATTTGGTCCAATTGAATTTTTTCCCCAATACAATCACAAGATTAATTTGACCATTTAGCCCTTTTGCATTCTTTACAAACTTATTTGTGTTTTAACCGAAACAAAATTATTATCCACAATCTCAAAGCATTTTTAAGTTTTGTGGGGGTATTCACCAATGCTTGTGGCCAACTGAGAGTTCAGCCCAGATAAACAACAACCTGGTGAGAGGCTGGATAATGATCTGTCACATTTAAATTCATGTTCCCAAAGATGGCCTTAGTCCCCTGCACAACTCCTTGTATCAGCATTGTTTCTGAAGCTGGAAATGCAGAACAGGATGAACCCCTGCAGAGAATGCCATTATATTTCCAAAAGTTCCTCTGCTGATTGTATTCACCATTTCCTCTAACAAGATTTGACCATGACACACTCCAGGCATATCCTCTGGGTATGTTTACCCTGGGATTTTTAATTTAAGTTAGTGTATCACCCATCAGTTTTTATCAACCACCTCATTTATATTTACTTTATTTCATCATATGCTGAAAGACATGGATGTCCATTGTTTTGTCTAATATGGCAGAGCTGTAAATGAGTTAGTAATGTATCCTCTTCTTTAAATTTAAAAGCACAGTATAATATTGCCATCCTTCAGTGCTGAAAAATCATGACTCAGATTCTCCAAAACTGAGAATTTAAAAAAAAAAAAAAGGAAATTCATTCTTTATTCCCACAGCCTCCATTTATTTTTTCTTTTGAGACAGGCTCATTATCTTCAAATCCCGCTCCACAGCCATAAGAGTTACATTTTTTTCTTTTCCTGAAAGCAAAGATTCTCATCTAATCAAGAGCCTCGAGGGACAAGGTTCTAAGGAAACACCAAATATTGTGTGAGTCGGGGTTGCATTGCTAGGGCTTTTGAGGAGCTGTGAAGTAGTTAGAAATTGTTTGGTCTGTAACTCCTTTGGAATGGAAACACTGAGTCTGAACTGCCTTTGTTACAAGGCCTACATTGCTGAAGGAAGGAGGGTTGGGAGCAGCTTCTAAGTGGTAAGATGGAGAGAAAGCAAACTGTGGAAATGAGTATTTTAAACCAAATATTCGAGTTCTGTCCACTTATTTTTTTCCTTGACTCTACACAGAATGAAACCTAAGTTTATAACATCAGAAATCAACAAGTGAAATATAACTAGCTAGAATGGCATGTGATTTTTTTCTCAAGTTCTTACAGTATTTTCATTTTGGGCCTCCACAGATAACATAAATGCTCACAAACCCTGGCAAGGGGAAGAGGGATTAACTTCTTCCCTTAATGAGAAAACTCCTTATCTTCAGCAGAACCAGGGAAACTCAGGTTTCACGTTCCTGCAATCTCTAAAGCAAGGTCAACGACACAAACTTTTATTTCTCCTGTGAGGCTGGGCCCTAAGCCTGTCAGTGTTTAACAGCCATTTGGACAATGGCATTAATAATATGCTTTAACTTAGTCAGCCCTGAATTGGGCAGGCAGCTGGACAAGATGACAACCGTAGGTCACTTCCAAACGAAATGGTCTATTCTGTTTTGTCTTTGACCAGCACCTTTGCACAGTGCTACAACCAAGTCTGTGCACATCCACTGTGGTGCTGCAACTCTGTCACTTTGAGGTTGTAAAGTTCTACAATGAAGACAAGTCCTAAGACAGGAGAAAGAATGTTTTACGTTAGATTGACTTTATCCTGCAGAAAATAAGAAAAGCAAGCTCTTTTCATTTTCTCCTTTCCAAGTTACCTCTGAATATAAGTTTTCATAAATAATAGCAAACCCCAGTCCCTTTTACAAACCTTAGGGTTAGCTGAGAATCCCGTTACCATCCCATCACTTGCTTCTCCACTGAATTCAAAGCTGGATACAGATTCTAAAATTCACCTTTGTGCCAGCCACTGCCAACTGCGGGTGTGTTTGTGTTCAGGGTCCTGCACAGTTTGATGGGTAAGGAGCCTTAGAGGAACTTGGTTTCTGCTTCCAGCTCCCCCCTTTACGATCCTGAACAGCTACAGAAACTCTCAAAGTTCTTTTCATGGTGGAGAGATGAAATGGCAGCGAGCTGCTGCAGGCAATGGTGCTTTATCAGGCTTTGTAAATCTCTCCAACACCCGCTGATTCAGAGCAGGAGAAAATTCACTTCCTTCCTGCTATCCAGACCAGGAAAAAAATCACCTGTCAAAAGCACTCTCCTCATCCAAGTTACTTTTACCTTCAAATCCTTTCACTCACTTTCTCCCTTGCTGCAAGAAGTTGCAGTTCTTTTGCCTTCTCACTGAATGTCTGCAAATGTACTTTCTCCTTCTGGACTTGATTCCCTGTTTCTCTCCACGTCACACCCTTCGTCTGGAACAGCTTTCTAGCCACCTTAAAATTCAGCTGGTTTACTTGGCCATTTAACAGCTCTTCTGTCCTGTCTGCTCCCACCTTCACTCTTAATCTTCAAGTACATCTGTCCAAACTGCATTAAAAGACAAACAAGATTACAAGATGCTGAGCAAACCCTGTCTCTTTATGTGTTCATTCACGGAGCTGCTTCAACAACAGCAGTGAACAAAAACCACTGAACAAAAACGTCCCTGGCCATTTCTTTTGTCTTCTATTTTGGTGGAAACAGAAGGCATGAGGGAGGCAGAGAAACGTGTTTGCATTTTAGCTGGTCTGGCACTGACAGCAATTCAAAGGCTGAAGCGCTGGGTTAATGCACAGCTTGACAGCGGAAATGAACCAAAAAGTCATTTTAAATGCTTTTTAAGCATTTAAATAAGGAGCTTAACAGCTGACTTCTACCAACTGTAACAAGTTAGGAGCAAAAGCTAACCAAAGAACAGGAACAGTACTAAATATTTGGACCAAGGAGCTACGAACTTGAAATACTTTTGCATTTATTCAGACCACTAATTTTCTGCGAACCTCTATGGAGTTTTCCATGACTGTTTGTCATTCTAGGTGGTCCAGACACCTCACGGCACAAAAATATTCCAGACTGCCCAGTGGTGGCAAGATTGTGGAATGACTGTTGAATACCATCAGCCAAGAAAGTTATATAATACAATTAGATTTCTCACTTAAATCTCTGTTATAAAAATAAAATAAAATAAAAGAGGAAGTTAATGGTCTTCTACTTGCTGAAAAGAACAAAGACCTGCAGGTGCAGAAACCTGAGATTCAGCTGTTCTTGTGCCCAGCTCTACCTCACTGTGAGGTGGTACCACTGGTACCAGTAATGGAGCAGTAACCTGGATGCACACATTTTACTGCAGGTCTCATTTCCCACCTTGCACAAGCACAAGAACAAATCACCACGAGGAACTTCTTGACCTTTTCAGTGGAAAACACAAAACCTGGCAGAGTGAAGTCTACTGGCAGTAGGTTTGCTTGGTTCAATTATGCTCCCATGAACAAACAGCTTGTTTCTGCAGACCAGCAGCATCACAGGCTGAAACGCGAGGTTAGCTAAAAAACTGCAGCAGTAAAGTTCACAAACACAAATTCACACAAACAAACCTTTGTTTTCCACAAATGAGCTTGTAAATCACACAGATTCATTGGTTTGCATGTGTATGAGAAAAAAAAATACTAAAAAGGATCATCAATAACAAAAGTAGTTTTAGATTTTAATGCACAGATGTCTGAAAGCCCAAATTTCTTTTTTGCACTGTTTGTTCTACTGTAGATAAGAAAACGGGTTTTTTCCTTAAAATCCTTTGTTTCAATAATGAAGGCAATGGATGCTTGCTTGAGGCATCTATTTACCATTTCAACCACAAAAATAAAACGGGTATTAGTAATTTTATGCAGATCTTATCCCTTCAGCTTTCTCGAGTGTTGTGTTATGTACTTCTATTCATCTCTTTGGAGAGCTCATTCTGCTCAGGAGAGCCTTGGTTTCTAATGAGAAGATGCTTGGCTTCTACAAACCGAATATTAAAGCCCCATTCACACAGCTGAAGGTACAGTGCCTGAACTCTATCAAGTCTGAATAAACAGATGGCAGAAGACTCGCGGTACGGGGCTGACACACCCGGGAACAGGAGAGCTGCACTGTGGAACCGTGGCAGGAAAAAGTTCAGCGGGCTGGGAATCACCCCTTCTTTCTGTAGCTGCTGTGAGAGGCTGTCACTCCTGAACTCCTCCACGGGCTATTTCGTGGCACATGGGTGGCTGCTCCCTTATCCTGCGCTAACATAATTTTATGCTACGTATTTCGATTACTCCCTGCATAAAAATAGTGTACATGTATAATGCAGGCTGTGATCCAAAAGTCCACCCCCTTNCCTTCGTTTACCCCCTCCCACACACGTGATGTCGAGAGAAGGAAGAGCAGAGAGGAAGGAGGGCAAGATTCCCATGTATCAGCTCCGGGAATGACAAGGAGCCAGATCTGCTCCCACGCTGACTGGCACACGGCAGCTCCAAGAGAACACAGTCTGCCAGCTGAAGGGCACGGCCGGCCCTTCTCCCGTTCGCCGTCTGCAGCGCGCACGGGCGGGAGGTGCACGCTGCTCAATCCTGCGGGAACGGAGAACTGGATACACCTCTGCCTCTGCTGACAGCATCATCTTCCATTCTCCAGAGCTCAGCACAGCGTGATTGGGCCCTGATGCCTCAGAGCCCGCTTCAGAAACCCAAAGCCAGACCACAGGTTGCGATGCCTGTGGCAGAGCTGGAGCGCTGGTGGCCAAGGCACGATGGCTTTTGCCACGGCACCTGCTGACTGCTCCCTCTTCTTCCTCTCTTTTCACCCTCTCTTTGCATGAACCTGAGCTTGGGACACCTTCACTACAGCTCAGCCCTATAGCCCTGTTAGGCACAGGTGAGAAAGACCGCATTGGGCCATGGAAAACTGATCCGAAACATTTCCAAGTGGTCACGCCTGTCACAGGGAATGGAAGGAATGTGCAATTTCAAGGCTATTCTGCAAAACAAATTACAAGTAGATGGGCTAATCGAGATTTTTTTTACACTGGTCTAATTTTACGTTTTTGGCGAGGCAAAAGTTAACACATCCCCTGGGTATGAAAAAATTCCTATGAACTACATCTTCTGTAACATGTATGGAAAGAGTAGTTAAAACCCAGTTTACAATGCATCTTAAAACCTGCAGTTCTGGGTTATTACATGAAACTCTGAAAATTAACCAACTGAAAAAAATAAACTGACTGTAAACAAAGAGAAAGTGTTACTTCTCCTGTCCAAATAGAGTACTACTGCAGAACATAAATAGCACAAAGGAAGAATAAACCAGATATTTAAAATTCTCAGATTTCACCCTCACAGGTGACTTCCACAACACAGGAAAGATAATTTAACTAAAAAAATAGAGGCTTTCAGATGCTGAGAGACTGCCCAAGGATTTGGTAGCCTGCATCAGAGTGCAATTTCTCTTTGGATATCACTGCTCTGAGGCATGGGGCACTAATGAAAACCTCAAATGCACCAGTCTCCAAGCAGTGGAAAACTTGAGTTATTCAATGTTGCCCATTTTCTTGTCTACTCCGGTGGTTTCTGACGCTTCTTTGCAATTGCACTGCGGAGTCTACACATGAATGACAGCTACATGCAAAACAGATGAGTGATGAATTTAGGGACTGAGAAGTAGAGTCCATTAACACCTAAACACAGTCACACTCTCCAACTAAGCAGGCAGAAATTTACAGCAAGCCTGTGAAACATCATTTTAATGTGCTATAAATCTGGACCACAAGAATTGATTGGAATTTTGCCATTTACTTGGTGGGGAACAGGCCCACATCCTTGATGCGAATACTTCACACCACTGCAAATCTTATCTATTTTACAAGTGTTGCTCAGCTCATTGAGATGGCTGAAGTGCAACAATGACACAAAATCTCTTTTTACCTTGAACATTCCTGCCAGTAGATTCGTGATCCTCCTGTTTCCCCTCATGTGTGGGCTATGACAGGATGTGGCTGAGATTGTAAATAGCTGTATTCTAGTCAGGTGTATCATCTCAGAGTAAGTTTTCTCTCAAAATGCATGGGAAATTAGCAATTTCATTAACAGAACGGTTCATTTATGTACAAACTAAGTGCCACGCTTTGCATAGAGAGCTTGGGATGCATCTCCAAAACATGGCATTTCACCAGTCTGTGGGGATGCCATAGGGAAGGATTTATTTTGATTTGTAGTTTGTTTGTTCTGCTACTTTTGCAGCAGGGTACCAGGAGAAACAGTGGTACAGCCAGCCAGATTGTACTGCTGAAATCAGCGCATCAAAGGGAAAACAAGTTTTAAAAAAATTCTCCGCCTGTTTTAAAAAAAAACCCAAATAGAATTAAAACCATTTTGTGCTGGTCCAGCCTGTCAGTGGTTACACAACCAACACGGCTGCATAGTTCAAATTCAACTCCCAAGCTTCCAACCAGCATGGACTGGGAGCCCCAAACACTCACCTTTAGGAAGGAAGTGCTACCTGCTGCCCTTCTTTAGGCACCTTCCATGTGAGGGAAGGCACAACACTGGCTGCCCCCAGCAGACCCACAGCAGCAGCCAGAGAAGAACTCCGGGCAGAGAACCACACTTCAAGCCAATTCCAGCCTGAGGATGGCTTGCGGGGATCTATGCTAGTGGGATGAAGGGAGAACACTGAGGGTTTCCTAGTGTGCTGTGAAAAGCAGCACGGCGTGAAGTGTCAGATCATTCGGATGAGGGGAAGGGCGTGGTAAGTCAGGCTTTTTTCCTGTACGTCTACAGTGAAGATGTGGTGTCTTCTATGCCAACAGAAGACAACACTCACTTTGAGAACTCTGGTTTTGAACTTCTCTCTCTGAAGTGGGAAACTAAGCCCCAGGAAACCTAAAACCCCATGACAGCACTCAACTCCAGAGTTTGTCTTTGATTCATCACTCCAGGTTCTTCAGGTGGCTGCACGAAAGGGATGTGCAAACAACACACCCGAGCACAATGCACTGCATCTGGAAGCACACATACCAGTCCTTCCACAGGAAAACTCAGAGGTATTTCAAAAGGTGCAAGTTTTCCTCCGGAATACATCCACAGGTTCAGAGCAAGCATGCTGGAATAGCAGTGGCTTGTACATGCTGCACACACTATCCCACCCACACTTAGGTAGTACTTTCATCAGACCTTTAAGAATTTCAGATTTGTTACAGATTTAAGCCACCTGAAACACATGAAGCAATTAAAGGCAGGCAGTAGCTCTTTAAAAGCAGGGCCAGGTGGAGGATACTCCTATATCACAACGAAGGCTTCTGCAGTGGTCACAGTAGCAGAAACAGCTGTCAGAAATGGACTATGAAAGACTTCAGGTATGGGTTACTGAGTTATGGATTATTTTGTTTGGTTTTGGTTTTTTATTGATGCGGTTACTTTGCTTTCAGCTAGAATATTTGTATTTAACCTTGTGTTCCAGGGGCTTTTGTAGCGTTCACACTCCAGGCTCCTGTTGCAGTAAGCAATTCCTAATTAAAGAGGAGGAAAGGGAAGTATAGCCCTTTCTTAGGGATGTGTTACATGAGCCCACTAGAGACTTTATATTGAGAAACTGTTACTCTCCAGTTTCTCTGGACAACGGTTCTAACATCTTCCAGGGGTCTCCACAGAAAACCCGGCACGGTGGGCTCTGAAAGCTCGCCTTAGCTAGCGAGTGATGTGGTCAGCGTGAGCTTTGGTCCTCTGACTAAAATCACAGTTCGCGAGAGCCCGAACAGCTGAATCCCTTCGTAACCGCACGATCTCCGCGCGGCGAGAACGGAGGGCTCGGAAGGCGCGGGGGATGCTCTGTCCCCGCGTCCGGGGACCGGCCGTGCCGCGCAGAGGGGCAGAGCAGGGTCGGGCCGGTGCCCCAGCCCCGGTCCCCGCTGCCGTGCGAGGCAAACGCGACCCTCGCCCGCTCCGCCCGCTGGGGTGCGGGCGCTGCCCCGGGGACCCCGCAGGGCGCTGCCCCGGCCCCCGACGCGAAACTTCGCAGAGGGGCTCTCGCGTCCCTCCTTTCCTCCAACCCTCCCCGCGGTGCCGTCAGGGAAAGTTGCCGCCGCGGCGGGGTCTGGCAGCCCGGGCGGCTCCGCCGGGGCGAAGCAGCCGCAGGTGGGGGAGAGGGACTCCGCGCCCCGGCCGCCTTCCCTCCCTCCCGCAGCATCCTTACCCAGCCCCGGCACGAAGGTGTTGAGGAAGAGGCAGATGACGGCCACGGGGAACGGCATGTAGGGGATGGCGGCGCGCAGGGNTCCGCCCGCCCCTCGCGGGGCCGGATCCCGCCCGCATCCCGCCCGATTCCCGAGCCCCTCACCGGCCGCGCCTCCCCGGAGCGCTCCCCGAGCCGCCGGCACCCGCAGCCGTGCGCTCCTCGCCTCGTCCCGCCTGGGCAGCGAGAGCCAGGGCAAGGCGCTGTCCCGTTCCTCCGCTGGAATGGGGAAAGACAACTCCATGTGAGGGAGCGCAGAAGCGGTGGAAGATCGTGCCCCGTGCGCCCTTAAAAATAGAAGGTGTAAGGAAAGGTGTAAACTAAACCTACACGCGTTTTATTGTTTGAAAATCCCTGCGGTAAGGGGAGAAGGGAGGAGAGCCACAAGAAGTGGGAGGCAAAGAAAAAATACGTCCCTGGAGAGCTAATCGCAGCTTGGGACAGTGTGGAAATGTGTCTTCATTCCTCGGTGGCAAGAGACGAAACGTGGCTTTGTAGGGCTGGTAATCATTGTTCAGCACAGAATTCAGCGGGTGAAAAGGGAACAAAACTTGAGCGTGTCTAGGTTAAAAAAAAAAAAAAAAAAA
>VZRQ01007680.1:111865-189714 GCA_013397975.1 Machaerirhynchus nigripectus | reverse complement strand
TTTTGTCTTTTTGGTTTGGTTTTTTGGGGTTTTTTTTAGTTAATTGCTTGATTTTTCTGAGACAGATCCCATCTGGCCCTGATGTTTTGTCAGCCTTGTGACATTCTAAAAAATTTTATAACTATTTCTGGCATTATCTCAATTTATGACTATTTCTGCTTTCTTCCCAAAATTGTATGGCTGTTCTTGGCACCTTCTCCACATTCCCCATTCCTTATAAACATTGCACAGAAAACTTGTTTTATCCACATAATTTACCTTTCCACTCTGCTGAGGAGCTGTCCCCTCACACATGCCATGTTCTCAGCCATCTGTAATTCCTCTTTGTCAGAGGGAGCAGTAGTTCTGTCAGCCTCCACTTGCTGCTTTGCCCATTAGCTTCCTGTACACTTCAGATTTTTGTCTCTTTTCAGAGGTTTCTGCTTATCTCAAGTAGTCTGCCTGGGATTTTGATCCCAAATCGCCTTCCAGCACACAGAAAAGGAATACCTGTGATTGTAAACTTTGCAACATTCTTTTTATTTCCAAACCAGGTTGATTAAATACTAGAAATCCTTAAAATCACTTTCAAGTTACGGTGTAAATGTGGAAAACATGCCTTCATGGGAAGATCCACAGAAAATCTGATCACTTTGCATAAATATCTCTGTGAAGAGAGGTGATCTGAGTGTGGGTAAGGCTTTTCAGCCCTGTTGACAAAGGCCCAAGCAGATGGCTCATTCCCAGTCTAGTTTTGCCTTCCTTGGGGTGACGTTTGATGTCTGTCTGTCTTGCTTATGAATGGGAAGTTAAACTTGCAAAGGTGGAGCAGAAGCACCAGGTTCCTACAGACTGGTCCCAAATCTCTTTGTTCCCTTTATTAACTAACAGCATTCCCATGGGTACTTCTGAAGTTGTTTTCTGCTGTACCCCAAACTCTACTGTCTCTGTAAAATTAATCTGGAGCTCTTTGGCCAGTTCATAACCTTGAATTTTTTTTTTTTCAGGATACTGAGATAATCTTTTCTCTGTCTCCCTAATCTATTGTCCCTATGCCTCCTGTTCAGCTTGGGGAAGCTTTCCAACCTGAGCTATTTCTGTGCACATGCAAAGGTATCATAACAACACCCACTTGCATATTTCCATGGTTTTGGTGTGATGGTTGAACTCTCTCCATGCACACTCAACAGTGACCCCAATTCAGTGCAGAACTGAGAAACCAGAAAGTTGCAGGTCCTGTGCCTGAAAGACACAGGCAGCAGACAGGCCTTGCCATAGTGAACTACTATGAGTCTGCAAAAGTCTGTCACTACCGTCAGGGACTGAAGTGATTTGTTAGCTCTGTCAGCTTAGCAACGTGACAGTACTTCAGGAGAGCTTTGAAAACTTCCCCCATATTCTTCCCTAGTCAATAGAGCTGTTAGTTTTTGGTGTTTGCTGGCCTTTCTATAGGCTTGAGAGAGACTCCTGCCAGGAATATTGTCAGAGTAAACTCCCCTGCATTCTGGGGGGGTAGGGGGGAAATCAATCTGAACACTGAACTAAAATCTTAATTAGTAACATTTGGAGGGACTTTATGCCATAGAGCAGAAATCTACCCAGTCCAGTGCTGTGCCAGTTGCTGTGACCTCTAATGGCCCACTTTTAGCTTGGCTTTCCAAGGGTATTTTTGTGAACCTGTCCTGATCTACATGTGCCTTTTAGATCCAGGCAAGATCTCTGACTTCTTCTGGCCTCGGTGGTTTCCCACAAGAGTAGTTTGCATCTGTATCTGTGCTAATTCCCTAGTAACATGCTGTCTACTGTAGTATCATACTTTGGGACTTTCTCAGTAGTGTTGGTCACGGGGAGAAAATGTCCCATAAACCCCATATGGATCTGTTGGATACCAAGGTTGCATCAACAGTATCTCAGTAAGGCTGGAGAGTAGCAACAGGAGGAATACTGGGATTTGTAGGGGAAATTGAGTGGGTAGGAACTCTCTCTCTCAGTCTCTTAGCAACAGCAGGCCCAACGGGTATGGCACTGCTTGCTGGGGGTGTGCAGTCCCCCTTTGTAGGAGAAGAAGAGCAGAACTTTAGCGCAGAGGAAGTGGGGAAATGAGGGGAGGAAGAGTCAGTAGGATCATGAACCGTATCACCCTGGGGGAGAAATGATAAAAGGCAGCTTACCTGGTACACAGCCATCAATGAAGAGATTGTTCTTTCAGCAGGAATGGCATGGCAGTGAGAAAAAGGTGTCCTAGGCTCTCACAAGGCATGTGTGCAGCCTTGGGCTTCGTTTATATCCCTTCCTGTTAATGCTCCCCACCGGGGCTTCTGACGTGGGCAGGTATCAGTAGTGAATGTCTGAGCTGGGCAGCTCACCTGCTGTCTTTGCCTGACCCCAGACATTGCCTGGCTCACCTGTGCCTTGCCTGCAGCTCAGCAGTGTGACCCCAAGACCTCCTCTTCGGTCCATCCTGCCCCTACACCGCAGCGCAGTGGGACACTGCAAGAGCAGAGGCCGATGCTGCACTTCGGTGCATTTTCCACCCAGATGCCTGAGCCCCAGGTTTTTCCTTTGCCTTACAAACTCTTGCAGAGCTGGTTTCTGAGGGTCTGTCCCAATGTATTTCTTGGGCCTGGAGAGCTCAGTGTGCAGCACTGTGCCCAGAGGCTGTGTGTCACAGCTAGGTCTGTGATCCTCTGTGCTGACTGTGCTCACCGTAGCGATGATTGTGGTAATGCCAATATGCATATTGGAACACAAGGCTGAATCACACATGATAAGTCATTTCCCACATTAATGCTCTTCTGAAATACGGGGTATGTTTGCTATCTAGCAGGTAGGCTGTGTTTTTTTCCTTCATGTAAATAGTGGGCTTTTTGTATATAAAATACCCTAAGTCATCGTGGGAAAGGAGAGGTGAAGAAAGGAGGATGGGACATGAATACCAATGTTCTGCTTAAACTTCTTCCTCCTTCTGAAAAAATATCAATGCATTTTTTTCCTCTGGAATGGTGCTGTTTGCTTCTTTATACTTGGAGAGGCATTGTGTTAAATCCATTATGAAACATTATAGGTGGCAGTGGCAGCATAATGGCAACTTCCAAAGACCCTCTTTTTCACAGCTGCTAGGTTGATGCTGAATTAAAGTGCCTTCAGAATGGCAGCATTATTTCTTTCTTACCTTTATACCTTTCCTTGTTTTTTTCTTTTTTAATGCCACGTTAACACATAAAACAGAAAAGGAAAAAGGATTCTCATTTGTGCTGTAAGCCTTCTCTTTGTGGCTGTTAGTGGAGTTGGGAATGATGACATGCAAAGTCTTCCATAAGGTAAAATCAGAGCTTGAAGTCAGAGTTGTAGTCTCAGCTGTCTATCCTGGCACTGGCTGTTGTAGTTGGATCTCAGCTTCTCTGCAAACACAGACCCTGAATTCTCTTAAAAGCTTATCCAGATCCAGCTCTGAGCACTGTGACAAACCTCACACCGCAGATCTCCTGTTCAGCACGTTGACATTTACTTATGATTGCAGAAGGTGTATCTGCCTCCACTCTCCTTCCAAAATATCCCCAAAATGTAAGTTTTTAAGGTGACTGGTATTATGTTGTAAGGGGAAATTCTTCATTGCTGGCAGCCTGAGAGACTGTCTTCCATATCTGATTTCTCTCGAGGGAGAGAATCATGCATCTACAGCATATCTGCAACTACCAATGATTCTGAATGTAACTGGGGGAGCACTGAATTGTGAAGATGCCTGATCCTTGGCACCTCTAATTTAGACTGTCTAATGGTTGGCTTCAGGGTGTGTTCCTGTATAAATTGATCTGTGTGATAGCTACAGGTGAGAAGCCTTTTATAGTTCTCCTTATGCTGTAAGTCACTGTAATATCTGTTCCAATATTGGCTGTAGATTGTCCTGTGTGCGTTGCTGCTGTGTCTGACTGTGCTGTGAATCAGGCAGCGAGAGAGAGCAAGCACAGAGCTGGTGCCATTGGCCCATCAGGTGTTAAAAGGACAACTTAACAAAAATGAATGTACTGGAAAGGAGAGAAGGGATGTATGCGTGTGAGCCTTCAAAAGAAATGCTCTCAGTCTGTGATCAGTAGTGATCTGTGTGTGGTAAGAAGCTGATGTGTCAAAGGGGATAGTGGAAAAACCTGGTAAAGGAACTAAAAACCACACTGTATTTGTCAAAACCTTCTGAAAGCATGTAGTCAACTGGCAGGCCTACTAGGGCTCCATAAGCTTCTTTAATAAAATCAGTAACTACTTCCAAAAAGCAGCCAGCTTGATCCCCATATTGAAGGGTGCTGGGTGGGATCCTGACAGCCTTTTGTCAGGCTGGGGTTTCCTCCAGAGAGCCGGGAAATCTGTGTAAATGCTAACTAAAAATAATTCTGTAGGAAGCCTAAAAGAAAATAATAGATAAAAATCAGCAGGACTCTTTAAAAAGAGAATGATGTCCTGTAGTATATGTAAATTGATGCTGCTTCAAACTACATTAGTGAGAAATTTGGCTCCATAATCCTGGCATTTGTCTTTTAAGCTTGAAAAATTGAGGGCTTGCTCAGAAAAACATTGAGTAGAAGGAGCATAGAAGCTCACCATTACTTTTGAAGCATGACTGTGCCATAACATTCGCTTCGAAATCCCCAAGTCTGTGTTGCAGCAGAGAACCTGATCCACAGACTCATCCTCTGACGGAGAAACGTGTTCTGTCTCTCACATCAGCCAAGCAAGAGAAAAGCTGCAAATAGTGCTGAGCTGACAGTTCTGCTGGTAGTGCCAGAGACAGGACAAAACCCAGCTCGTTCTCCTGTGCTTGCTGCTTCATTAGTAAAGATAAGGTTTACAAAAGCACGTAGAACAGATAAACCGAGTAAGAATCCCTTCTGTAAACTCAGAATTCCGACTTGCTTTTTAAGGTGTTCCCAGCAAACTCTGTTTCCAGAGTTCAGAGGAGATGCTGTCAAAACATTCCATGTTTGTTGTATTGCTCAGGCAGTGTGGAGAAGGTGAGGCCAGTGTTTCCCACAGGGTTGTCATGAGCAAAGGGGAACTGCAGCATCATAACTGAATCTCTCTGTGAGGCTGGTCTCAGGGAGGGTGAAAACTGACTCGCAGCTGATATTTGTATCAAAATGGAAAACATCCTCTACTTTCTTTTCAATGCATGTGAAGTCCCGTTCTGAGATCTGTACTCAGCCAGAAATCCCTGGGCAGTGAAAAGGAGGCTCACTGTAGGGAGCACAAAGGTCTCTGCTGCACAGCCTCTGTGTATTGACCCACCTCTGACTGAGCAACGCTGCATCACTGTCAGGGGTTTGGTTTTCTCACTTGCATGCTCTGAAACAATTGAAGGCTTTTGCCCACTGTCACGCTGAACACGTCTGAGACTGAACTGGAACTCTGGATCACGACTATGCACACCTAGAAGCTGAATCCAAGCGTGAACTCTCTATCCAGGAACCTCCTCTTAATTAATCAGGGCAGATTAGTTATTCTAATGACACAAAGTGAACTTCACAGGGTAACAGTGCAAGAGAGTATTTCTTCAAAAGCACAGGTAGTGCAGTCACCCACCCTGGAGGCCTTTAGGAAAAGGACTCAGGGCCATGGTCTAGGTGACAAGGTGGTGTTTTGTCATGGGCTGGACTCAGCCTCAGAGGTTTTTCCAACCTAATTGAGTCGGTGAAATGCTCTTCACCTTGGCCTCACAGATGACTCAGAAGCCAACAGATCTCATTCTAACATAATTTAGAAACATGAGCAGTCCTTTGCACATCAGGTTTCTCTTTGTGCACAAGCTATGCCGTCTCTGCCACATTCCCGAGTTTTATTTACTGCTCTACTCTTACTCTTCTCTAAGTCCCACCTTTTCTAAATGACCAACTGAAGCATTTGAATTTCCTTCTCTTTCAAATTCAGCAACTCCGCTTGACCCTTTAAAGTACAGATACTGAAGCAGTGTTTAAACTAAATGCCATTTCTAAGCAAACACCCACGAAGTTATTAGGCATTTGCTCAACAGAGTACATCCAAGTTACATTAAAAGGACCAAGCTGAGACCCATCTGCTTTTTAAATATTAATTGGCTCAGTCCCCAAAACAAAAAATGCTAATAGTTATATATATAGATACATTTTTAATTGGGGGTTGTGATTGTCTTCTGAGAGATTTTACAAGAGAAGATTAGCTTTTCTCTCCAGCAGTACTTTGCATGACCCACAGCTGTTCCTAACGTGACTGCCTGGCCAGGAGAATGTGTTTTTACAAGTACTCTAAAGTGCAGTTAGTAGTAATGCAGAGAGGATTATGCTTGCTTTTGCAGGATCAGGTTTGCCCTCCTAATGGAAGGGAAAAAAAGCTCTGCTCAAACCTTCATCTTCATCGGGTAAACTTGGGAAATGATGTGGCTTTCTGTGGGGAGGGCCTTATACAGAAGCCAAATAAAACTTGAAAAATGGTCAGTATTTTTAAAGCAAAGAAGAAATCAAACAGCTCCAGAATTAAAACTGCCTTGTGACATTTTCATATTATCAAGAATTTTTTTTAAAAGTGTGACAATGGTTTGTTTTTCACACTATCAGCTGGGTTTTCATTTTAAAAATGGTCATTAGTAGCTTGTATTTTGGAGCTAGAAAATCAAATGCTATTCTAAAAGCATCTTTACAAAAGCCTCCTCCAAACCACAACCCTGTTAAAAGCTTTATGTTCTTTCACCTAGAGAGCAACACGCTCTGCTGAACAGTCCTGAGAAAAATACTTGAAGAGTATTTGTGTTTAGGTGAAAAGAGCAGAGGTGAATTCAGTAATTTAGTACCTGCATCTTTGTAAAGGAAAACAAAACTGCAGTATTATAAAGCAATACATTTTACTTGGACAATGAAATGTTATTCTCTTTGGAGCTAATGATGGTTTTGCTTCTATCGCAATAAATCCAGTATTCTTTTTAAGAGGTGACAGACGTGTGCAGGAACTTCTCAGAGACAAAAGAAAGGTCCAGTAATTTGGACTAAATGTATATGTATTTTAATAACCTTTCATTTTGGATGAACCTTCAAAACTAATCCCAGCTTGGCCAACATAGGCAAGATGGGTCCACCTCACTGAAATATGTCCAAGTTGCTGCAAGTCATCAAATGTAAGGAGACATTTCAACCAAAGGTCATGCAACCAGTTCTCCTTAAGGGATCTGTATCCACAAACAAATTTGTCATTTATCCCTCAGATAAGGTGTTCTCTGAGCAATCCCAGCACACAGCTCCAACAGCTCGCTCAGTAAGCTCCGGTGTGGATTTCTCACCAGTTGGTCTAAGGCCAAGGGACCGGCAGTTGTTGAGTCATTCACTGCAAGAAACGTGGCTCAGAGATGCATTTTCAGCTGAAAGGGCAGAGCACTGGTGCATTGCATGGAGCTGAGTGCCAGCCCCAGGGTTTTGACACCCAGTCACTGCTGTGACTTTGAAAGCAAACTTCCTTCCCTGCTTGTTCTCAGTGCCGACACAGGTGATCCATTTGGTGCCGCAGCCACCAGTGGGAGCTCAGTTACCCACGGCCTTTGTGTTCACTTCTATCAAGTGTTGGTACTGAAGCTGTAATTTAATGTTGTCCCACCTGCTTATGAAATTAATGAACACAGAGATGAGAGGGAGGACATATTTTTACTGTTTCTTAAAGTGGACAGCCTGCTGTCTGCCTGGTATTATCGTGTGCTGTGACCCATCACATTCCCAAGCAGGTAATTCCTAGTCTGTTCTGAACTTGGGTAGTTGTCCTTGTGAGATAGCTGGCATTTATTACTTATTTTCTTCCAAAGCAATAATGAGGATGTAACTTTAGATGCTTTTCCACAAAAAAGTAACAAAAAATCCACAAAAATCTTGCAAAAGATGTCATAACGTCTGACACTACTGGTGTTCAAGTGGCAGCTTTTAATTGCACAGGAGTGTTCTGGGGAAAAAAAGCTTAACCAATAACGTTCAACCATTGTAGACGTGTTTCTCTGTGGTTTGATACCCTCATGGAGTTCTCAGAGGAAGACAAACTATCCATGTTCCCAGTAAGCCTGTACAATCCGAGGAAAGCAGCTGATCAGGCTCTTCTCCAAGCTCTTCACAGAGGGTGGCAGGAGCTGTTCTTCTGATGACTCTTTATTGCAGTATCAGTTTACCTTTTCTTGTGGTTTTAATCTCAAAAACTAGAAGAGAATCAGAAAATTAAGATGCAAAAGCTGATGAAGGAGCTAGTAAATAGCATGTCTCTGAGTATTTTTGCTTCTATTGAGTATTGTTTTCATTACAGAACAAGAAGCATATACCAGGACTTTTAAGGATGGAGATAATGGATATTAAACTGATGTTTTTGTCAGCAATAAATTAAAAAATTGACTGCTTTTTGCAAGTGCCAGTTTGTCATACTTTACACGGGAACATCAGAAAGGCCACATTTGCTCAGAGTAAAGGTCCATCTGGCTCAGCATCCTGTCCCTGGGTAGTGGCCAAGAAATTCTGCCTAGGGGTGAGTATGAGAACACAGAAAATCCATAGTGATTCTTCGGGATACATCTCCAGCCATGAGCTGCCAGTGACTTGTGAACTTCCAGTCTTTCTGTCTCAGTGCATTTTCCAAGACTAACAGAATCCTGGTTTGTATCTGAGGGAAAGAAAAGGGTAGATCTTGTAGATCCTGAGATGTGTCCGTTGTTAGTGATGCCCATGGGGCATGGGGTGCTCAAAGGAGAGGAGCTGCTTGTGTTCCCTAGCCAGTCTGTGTGACTCAAGGACAGCAGTGGCTGCCATTCATTCTCCATCTTATCTCTTTCTGCAGTTTATGACTTATCTCTTCCTGGTCATATACGAGCTGCCTCTCTGCTCAGAAAGAGGATACATTGCCAGTTTTTCTTATTCTTCCCTCACCATCCCTTGGCTCTCTTCTGTTGTCTGTTCTCTCATCAGGCAAAGATGAGCCATTTCCCCACTGCACACACCTCTAGGCTGGCTGTAATATGTGACAAGGGAGGATAAAACCAGCTGCCCTCACAGTATTTCCAGCAAGGACAGGTCCAGGGACCGCTGCACAGGCCTGCTGATCTCCCCAAGGCTGGAAGACTGAAGCTGGGAGCCTTATCTGCCTGTGAAATTAGTCCAGGGAAAAATATCTGTGTTTGTGAGCAAACCTCCCAGCACAGAGTTTTCCTGTAAAGCCTTTGACTGCATAAAGTCTGTGCTGAAGTCTGAGCCAGCTTGATCCAGGACACTACATGCAGCAAGATTAGTGGCAATCAAAACCTTGTAGGTGAGGACGCTCAATCAAATATGAAGTAACTCATCTGGAAGGCATATCCTGTGGTGTAGTTTTAAATTAACAGCCTTTTTTTCAATTTGCTGTAGACAGCAGACTGGTGAAGCTCTGAATGCAGACCCCTGCATGATCTAAGATTTGCAGGTGCACTGTCTTTCTGAAGTGAAATTGAAACGTTTCAGAAGTTGATACAGCTTACAGATGCAGCAAAGGAACATGTAACTGGAGTGAGAGAATGGACCCAGCAGAAAAATTCTCATCTGTGGTGTTAATAGGTTGTTAGAATGGGAATAATAGATTAGGGAGCTTTCCCTGTTAGTGCCTTGTCATGGGTGTAATTAAAGGGGTGTGACACACATCAGTGGGGGCCTGGAACAATCTGCTCTGTGGCTCGAGTTTGATCCAAATTGCTGTAATGCTCTTCTTTCTGTCAGCAGGACGTGGGGATTCAGGCAGTTTAAAATTGAATTTGCCCCTCCAAGGAGGGACTTGGACGTACATGTGCAAGAGCAATGTGTAGGCAGTGCTGGTGTTGAGTCTTGCCTTCTCCACACAGCTGAGTGCACACGGGTGAGCACACCCTCAAGTGGGCGCGGATGCTGCCGATAGACATCTGCTAAGAACTGGACTGAGATCCTCCAACCTTTCCATTGCAATTGCTGAACAGATGGTGAGCCATCATCCTTGTTATTTTCTTTTGTTCCAGGCTCATGGAGAGATGTGAGCTGGCAATTTCTTTTTCTCAGCTTGGGACCAACAGACCTTTAGAAGTCAAAACATTATTATTATCCCATTAATTTCTAGGGAACCATTAAGATTTGGGTGCCTCGTTCCAAGTACAGAGACAGGATAGAGGCTAGTAAGAATTCCCAAACAGTTTAAGTCAGTATGGATCTAATTTTGGCACAAATCTGCAAGACATACCTAAATTGCCTTTGTGCCAATCCCAAGAGCACGTTTTGCCAAAAGGGGCGTCGTTCGGGTGTGATCACATGGATGAAAAGTTACTTATCCCTGCTCCCAGCTTCTTCTGGCAATAACTGTTCATGATACACTCCTGATTTTTGTAGTGCCCTGCTGAAAGTGCCTTACCTGTGGTCATTTTCTGTCATGTTGGCACAGAGTATCAGTGTGCATGCAGCTGCTCACTGTTGGTTGCAGTGCAGTGGGCATCTCTGGTTCGGGCTCGATGACTTTTAAACCCCTTTAGAGTGATATCCAGCATTCATCTGATGACGCCGTTCGAGTCAGATGGGTACGAAAGTAAATAAAAAGATCTTGGTGAACAATTTATAGTGCCAAAGCTGAGCTGAGAAGCTAAAACCACAAGCGCTGTCTCTGTTAGACAGCAAGGCAACAGAAGCTACAACAAACCGTTCTTACATAACGAAGCAATTATGTTTTCTCAGTCTCACAAGTTTTTGACAACACAGCTTTCTCAGGCTTTTCACTGATAACACTTTGAGGCTCTTCAGGGAAAGTATGATAAATAAGCAGTCACTATTCCAAGCGTGGTTTTGATCACCAATTTTTACTGAGGAAACATCTTACGTTTTACATCTATGCTGATACACTCTCACAGGACCTAAAAAAGGTCATGTAGCGGTCACTGAGGGAAGTTGCAAGTCAATAAGGGAAGATCCCTTATGGAACTACAAACAAAACAAAACAAAAAAGCCATTTTATCTATGGAGGGGAGCAAGAAGCCTGGGCTAGCATTCATGGTTAGAAAGAGAACTAAGTAATGGAGCTGTCATAGAGTTTCTACAGACCATTTTTTATCCTAATCTTCCTGAAATATTAAATTACATGAGCTGCAGTATCAGGCTCCCCAGACACAACTCTAGCACACATACAAATTAAAAATAAAATAGAAATGGCTCTGTACAGGAAAATGTAATTCTTCCCATCAAAGCATTGAATGGACTGTGGAGAACATGTCTCTTGGGGCTTATAGAAACACCTAGAGAAGGCTACCATTTGTTGTTCTAAAGCAATAAAAATTAATATTTGTGGCTGAATTTCACATTAATCTTTGCAAAGCAACAAAGGCAACTAGGACTATTTAAGCCAGTAATGTGGAAAAATAAAGATGATTCCTAAACCCAGATTCCGGGTGCAAAAGGGGGTGGGGAGATCCAGACATGAGCTTGCACATGCTGTAATTTGGCAGCTCAAGCACACCTCTGTGCTAAGAGCAGGGGCCCCAAGGACTCAGCCCCTTTTCAGAATGCATCACATCTTCAAACCCTGGGAATGCCAGGAGTGTGTGCAGAGAGCCCAAGGACTGGATGCATCAGCACCCCTTTAGGTGTGCAAGTGTGGATTTCTGAAGGCATGTTCTCCTGGTCTTAATTGCTCTTGGAGGGGGAGAAGAAGCTCGTAGGGTTCTGCAGTGCTCAGCTGCATCCAGAGCTCACACTCCTGTGGGGCCAGATCCAGAGGTAGGTTGAGCACCTGCAGCTCCCTTCCACGTTCTCTAGAAACTCCAGGAGGCTGCTGGATGGGTCAGCATTTGGTTCTCTCATAATAGTGGTTATTCCCAAGTGCCCAAGTGAAAAATAAATCCTGTTGGTTTGGTATTGTTGCGGGCAGACAAAAGGACAAAATTACTGAAGCCCAGTGAAATTGCTGGCAGGGTTTTCTAAGAAAAAGTACAGCCTGCTACCTGTGAAAAATACCTATATACATAGTTTTGTTCTTTGGGGGGTAATAATTCTGAGCTCTTTAATGCCCACAGATGGTAAGGACTCCCTCTGAATGTATTTTGGATCGTAGTAACTATAATAACTCCCAGCAAAGAACCCCAGCCACCTAGCTGAACTCCTGCTGTAGAAATGACTCAGGGGCAAGAGCGATGATTCAGAAGCTGAAATATTACCTCACATGGCATGTGGGTGTTCTTCTGAGGTTTCCATCCGAGGATCGACCTTGTTTGGTTTATGAGATCTGACAAGACCTCACAGCCCTCGCTAGCAGACTGTAATACAAAGCACGGCACTAACTCAGAGGTGTCAGATCTGCCACCTGAGATAAAATACACAGGTACCATTCAAATTTCTCATTAAGCCCTCAGCCTTTTCTGTAGGAATAATTTAAATAGGTGAAGGGAGAATAAATTCAAGTTGTATATTGAAAATGCAGTTGAAAATAGCCTAAGAAAAATAATGTTAGTAAATAGCAATGTGAAGTGCTATGTGAAGGTCTATTAAAATAATCAAATTTACACATATATCACATTTAGTCTCAAAGTACCTCATAAACATATAGAAGTATAGCACCTATTCCTCTGTTTTATAGAGCTATTGCAGATTTCCAAGGAAGAGATCATACATTCAGAAAGCAGAAAAGAACTGGCTGTGACCCTGGAGTCTTGGTGGACTTTATCCATCTGGAAAAGGTTAGGACTACTTTGTTATTCGATTTACCCAAGTAGGGAAAACAGATAGAAAAATCCCTATCAGAGCAGCTCTGCAACAAATGTGGTTCTTACCCAGCTACATCCCATAACCACCACAGAGAGTGAACAGAGTGCTGGGAAATTCCCCTTTCCCAAGAAAAGGAGGAGCCAGGCAGTTCTGGGCTCCTGTTTGCAGGTTGCTGAAGATTCCACCCACGTGCCCATCACAGTGTCACCTGGCAGTGTAACCCCCTGGCAGGCTGTGGTTGCTCCCTCCCTGTGATCGTGTCCCTGAAACAAGGGATGGGTGCCCGGTGGCGGGATGAGGAGCCTGGCAGGTAGCTCGGGTAGGTTTGGCTGCTCCTCCTGAAGAACGTGCTGTGGAGGCACTGCATTATTTCTTTCAGACACTAGAATATGTTCATCATCATGTTAGGGGATATCCATGAACAAAAGTAACCTTTTAATCTTACAAAAAAAATCCCCTCCAGGTCACTGGGTACAAGGGCATAAGTTCATGATTAGGGCTGAGCACATAAGGAACACGGGGAGATGGACTTGGAAGAGCATCATTAAAGACCTGTACAGGTAACTGGTTTTTTCAGCTGGGAAGCTGCTTGGAGTCAGCTGAGCCCAGTTCCTGGCTAAGGTAGTTGAGTAGGGCTCTGGAAGGAGGGAAGGGTAGGAACATGTGGAGGGCATTTTGGAGTGCAGTTTCCCATCAATGATCTAAGAGCTGCCAGGTAGGGATGGGAATGTTCTTCCCTCAACACCTGCATGGTCCTGTGGCTTTCCTTTTACCAGCTCTGGCATTTATTTGGCCACAGAGAAATTAAGTTCAGGTAGCAAAGCTGGCAGAGACTCCAGCTCCACAGAAGAGGAGGAACAGATTTTCACTGGTTCACAGTGGTAATAGGCTGGGAAAAGGAATGGAGCAAGACCAGCTCTGAGCTGAAGACTAGTTGTGGGAGAAGCTGTGATTTTAGTTCCCCTTGGGATTCTCTTTGGATTTTACTTCATTTTGGTTTTGGAGGGTTTTTTTCTTAATTTCTTTTTCTAATCAAAAATATTTTATGTGACTCAAGTCATCAAACCCTTTGCTTTAACTGAAGTGAATGTCAGGTCCTGTGAATAACTACTGACTTACCTGCAAAGGCCTTCTACTTCCCCTAGCAGCTCTCTGGTTAAAGAGAGCTGTGCTGGAAATATGCCTTGAAAACTCATTTCCAGGAGATTAAAGTCTGATGGAAACATGCATCTCTTGGATGAATGTCCTTTTGTTGTGCTAAGATTGCCTACAGAAATGCTCGCAGGGAATCTTCAACTACCACTGTGTTTGTAGGGGAGGAACAATTTAATAGCGATAATTACAAGGTGATTCTGAAAGAATAAATCGTGTCTGCAGCAAGCCATGCCTTAAGTGTAGATCCCTGTTGCACTGACGTCTCCAAACAAGTACTCATCTCAGGAGAAGTCAGTTAGCATGGACTGGGGAACTCAGTGACCCAGCAGTGGGAATGTGCTGGGAACAGTTTTCCTGTTACATTTCCCACCCTGACCTTTTCCCAGCAGTGAGGGAGAAATGATGCTGTGGAAGCTGAGATTATTTGCATGAGGTTATCACAAGCAAACTGGCCTTTTCTGGACGAGCTGGATGACTCTTGGGGAAAGGGGAGAACCTAATTAAATAACTGTTCTTTGTCACTGGGAATGGGACTCGAGTTCTCCTGCTGACAGACTGCCAGCTTGGAGCAGCAGCCACTGCAACCATTTAACTTCTGAGACCTAAGGGGTGGCTTTGGCAAAGTAAATCTGAGCCTCCTCAATCAGCATAATGGCAAACTGGGAAAAGAAAATGGAGACATAAATATGGAAATGTTCACCCTCTTCATAGGTGCTCTGTGGGCAAGTGAAATGAGGCATTAATGTACCTCTTTTTTGTTAATTGGACATATAATTTAAAAAAATAATGCAAACTGCACTTGAATGCAATGGTAACACATATTTCTGGAAAGAGTTATTAACTTCTGGAAAGTATAGGTAAAAGCTGTACAAATCAGGAAAGGTTTCATTATGTAATTTGGTGTAATTATACATTTGGTGTCTTATTAAGGCAAATCTCACCTGCTAATCTCACATAAGCCTAGCTTTTTCTTCCTGCCTATGACTGATTAATTGATTTTATTCATTTCTTTATTATTTGTGTTTATTATGTGTGTGAATATTCTCCTAGTATGATTCTTGATCACCGGGTGGTTTGTCAGCTCTGAATTTAGGAGGGGCCAGAGTCGATAGAACATGGTGGTCCAAGTGTAGAACCACAGAATTGGAAATGTTGGAAAAGACCTCTAGGATCATCAAGTCCGACTGTTAACCCAGCACCACCATCACCTTCACCACCAAACCGTTTTATCACCTGCCATAGCCACACGTTTTTCGAGCACTTCCAAGGATACTAACTCCACTGCTTCTCTAGGTAGCCTGTTTCAATGCTTTCTGTGAATAATTTTTTCTTACTATCCAATCTAAACCTCCCCTGGCACAATTTGAGGCCATCTCCACTCATCCTGTCACTTGTTAGCTGGGAGAAGAGACCGACCCCACCTGGTTACACCTTCCTTTCAGGCAGTTGCAGACAGTGATAAGGGGTCCCCTGAGCCTCCTTTTCTCCAGGCTAATCTACCCCAGCTCCCTCAGACATTCCTCTTAAGACTTGTTCTCTTTCACCAGCTTTGCTGCCCTTCTCTGGACATGTTCCAGTGTGTCAATGTCTTTCTTGTAGTGAGGGGTCCAAAACTGAGCCAAGTATTCCAGGTATGGCCTCACCAGTGCTGAATACAGGGGTAACTCTGTTCCATTTATGTTGATCATGGAATTCACGTATTTGCCCTAGGTCTGATCCACTTGGATGAGTTAATTTAGAACCTTTTGTGCCTGTGCAAGTATATACACCAAGAATTTCATTTTCTTGAACACAGAGAAGTGAATGAAGGATGAATGAACAAAGCCAACGTCATTCACTTCTTCATTCAAGCAAATACCCAGGCAGTATAATTGAGCAAATGACTACACTAAGCGTGTATCTGGGGACTAATAATCACAGATTCTGCTCTTATTCTGCCAGGTGCATAGAGCACTATATATACTCTGAATAACCAACAGGGACATGTATTACAGGTACTGAGATTAAACAGAGTTGCAATCATGCTGCTTCCATCAGCTGCTGCAGCTGCAGTTTATTCACATAAAGGGAGGAAACCTTTGGAAGCCGTTTCCTTTCCTACCGGAACCGAGAGGACCAGCTCTTTCTAAGATGCTGGAATAGATCAGCCAGTTCAAATAAACCAAAGCAGGCCTAAAATTCTGTATTTGGATTCACATCTGACCCTGACCTTGGACCCATCTTGGTTAAGCAAGCCAGCATAAAGTCACTGACTTGGAGAACAGGGGAGTTCAACACTGAGCTATTACAGTAGAATGCAGACTGGATCCTGCTGTTTTCTTTCCTTACTGTGATGAGGAGAATTTTTTTGTTTGTTTTTTTTGCAGTTTCAAGTGCTACTTTGCCATGAGTTTAACCTGGTGGGAATCAGAATGCAAAATGCAAAGAGCCCCTTGTCTCTCTATGCCGTGGTTCCCTGGGGGCCCTTGGAATGGAGAGCAGCACAGTCTGCCCTCACTGAGAAGCTGTGAGGGTAAGGGAATTAAGTCACGAAGGGACTACGTTAATTGGTGACAGACAGTTGCCTGAGACAGATATCAAAATATAGCTTCCTTTTCTCTCATCTCTCCTAGTTACACAAAGCATTTGAAAGAGCTTTATTATTCTGTGTATTACACTGGAATATAATTTATAGCATTTGTCAGTAGAAAGTGACAGAAAAGCCACCACAGCAACAGGCTGCTGAAGGAAAGTTTGATCCTTTTTTGTGTGTGTGTGTGTTATTTAGGAAGAAATACAAAGACGTTCTCACATTTATTCCTGCTGATTTCCTTCTATGTTGAATCCACTGCTTTTCCACTCAAATATTCGGTTTTTAGACATGCTTCAGTTAAACAGACGTCCAGAAAGATATCAGCTTAATTTGCTGCCCTAAAGGTATTCACCCCATGAACACATGCTAAAGCAAAGATGGAGCCTGTCAGTGTGCAGCAGAGGCTTCTGCAGGCCCAGTATTTTGAAAGATGAGACATCTAAAACTCCACCTCAAATCTTGTGCTTTCTTTTCCTCATACTGTGTAAAGTTTCTAATAAAACAAGATGTTCTGCCCTGGCAAGTCTTTGCTAAGCTCTGTCGCTGTGAGCTGGGGCGCTGTGACTTGGCCAGATGATAGCGTTGCCTCTCAGGCACACAGATTTAATCTTCTGCCTCATTTCATTTTGTGGTTATTTCTTGCTGCTCTGTGCTCTTGTTTTGATAATTCAGAAGGAAATATTTTCATCGAGTGTCCAAAGTGTGACCAAATGGTGGTGTAAGGTTTTCTGTGGCAGCTTTTTTTCCTTTCAATTCAAACTTCATTCTCCTTCTCTTTTGGAAGACCATAGGTGAAGGTGTGCAATGGCCCAGATTCATTCCCAATTGCTTAACTGGGAGTGTGCCTGCTAATCAAATGTGGGTCTTTCTTTACCCATTGCAATTCCTTCTGCTTTTTTTTCCCAAGCATACACACCTTCCATCCCCTTAATTTCTCTGCAACTATTCACTTCTGAGTCATTTCTCTGGCTTTTGGCTGCTCCTGGTGTAGCCCCTGGGATCCAAGAGCAGTTACAGGATTTGACACCAAAGAAGGCTGGATGAAAGCACTTCCCCCGACGCAGATGTGTTCTGTCACAGCGGCATCAGTGACGTGAGAGGGCACTGTAAAAACACGAAGCTGGATCCACACTGACAGGCCTGATGCTTTTGTGACTCTCAAAGCTCAGCTGCCTGGGAAGACTTTAGTAGTTGCTGTGAGGTTCAGGAAAGCTCAGCTGCACAGGAAGACTTTAGTCAGGTAAGCACCTAAAATTCAGTGCAGAAACTATCTATGCAGCCCTTAGTCCATGTGCCAGCCTCCTAAAGGAGGGATATGCCAGCCTTTTGTAGATCTTTGAGGCCTCTTCAGTCCTTCAGAGTGGCACAAATGTGCCACTTGGTCCCTTCCACAGCGACAAGGGAGTTGGTGAATGAGCTCTCAGGTATAATCTGAGCCATCAGCTTTAATGGAAATCAATGTTAATTAAAGAAAACTCATCCCTGTTCAGGATGAAGTAAATGCTGGTTAATTTGGAGGATTAATCACTCCAGGGGCAGACTGGCATTTCCCCTTCTCTCTTGGCATGGGTGGAAACCACCTACATGTTTGTAACTTCCAACTCCCTCCTGCTGCGTGATGGCACAAAGGGGCACATTTGTCACTGTCTGGGGACCAACCACATGAAACAGTTTTATTTGCTCAGTCATTTGCAGAGGGTGTGGGGAGCAGAGCTGCGTGGCTGGTTTGTGCCTGGGAAAGCCAGCTGGTATGGATGGCTGCTCTAACAATTAGGAGAGTGCTGTTACTGCTGTCTCCGGGGGAGTAATCCAGCAAAGACAGTAAACATCTCTTCACCCACCACAAATGACCATCCCCACGTGCAAGGAGCGAGGAAAATCTTCCCAGCTCACTGAAAAAGAAGTCAGGGCCAGTGCAAGGACTAAAAAAGCACAAATACTGATTCTCCAGGGTAGCACCAAGGGTGGAGGGGACAGAAACTGAAGCCTCAAAGGACTTTTCCTTTCCCTTGTGATAAATTATGAAATGCTAGCCTTGATTACAGCACTAGCCTAAAACCCCTGTGTCCAGAAACCCTTCAATTAGCAGTTCTCTTCCAGTGGTACCACCTCTGAGCCTCAGGCCCCAGCAAAGACTGTTCTGGCCCCTGTTTTCCTCTTGCTCACCTCATCCCCTTGGGCTTGGATTTAATGTTATGTTCTCCATGCCACTGCCAAAGAAAGCTGATCTCAACAGGGATGAGAGAGAGGGAAGAGGTGAGAACAGGAGCTGAATTCCCTGAGGCTGCTTCAGCCCTGATGGGACTTGATAAACTCCTGTCACACCTGTGAGCAGCAATACCTAAGTGGGTAAGTTTGGTGTCCATCCAGGAGAAAGAGCAGCTGGCAGCTGTGAGAGAAGCCCTGTGGGGAAGGAAGGTTTGTCACTGACAAGTGGTGGAAAATAACTTACGAGGGCAGGTCTTTTCAGGTCCAGGGAAGTCTGGGGCATTTTGTCAGCTAGTGAAGGGAAATAGCCACACTGACTAAGCCTCAGCCACAGGCTGCACTCTAAGGGACCCCAAAGAAAAACAAACCATCAGTCTCCTGATCTGGGAGGGTTCATCATCTGGGCACCAAGCTGAAAAAGCTGTCACTGCTGTCCTGTAGAGAGTGAAGGGTAAAACTGTTCAAGCTTTTCCCTACAGTGCTTGAACCCTGACCCCATCAGAGCCTTTCAGGAGGGCTCCAGGTGCAAGTTTAGGTGCGTTCACCAAACAAAATTTTTCCCCTGCAGAGATTGTAGCTTAATCAATACAGCCTAAACACAGAGCAGCCTACAGCTGCTTTCCATGCTGCTGGCTTTGGCCAGGAGCACAACAGCTCTGTATTATAAACCCTGTGCTCCCACAAGCCTGGCGGGGGAAAGAAAATAAAATCCAAATGCAGACACAGCAGGGAAGTGAGGTCTGCTGATAGAACTGAGCACAAAGCACAGGCAGTGCAACTGAAGGTACTCCAGGGCTTACTTCTGATCCAGTGGATGGTTTGGAACAGAATACATAATGTCCAGTGGCCTAGCCTTGGCTTCTTATCAAAGAGAGTTTGATTACTGTAGGAGTGGTGGTGAGCCATGGGCATTTGAGAATCCCCACGTGTTAGAACTTCATGTCAGCTTTCAGCCAGTTCTAATCCAAATCTTATTCACAGTTCAAGATTTTTTAGGCTATGGCTGGTCATGCTCAAGTTTTATTTGACCTTTAATTGTCCTTTTCCAAGTTACGTGTTCCTTTGGCCATTTTCCTACCAGCTAAACACAAAAGGTCTTGCCAGCTGGACCAAAGAGTCAGGATATTTTCTACATGTCTGACTTGCAGCCTCCTCTGCCTTGTAGTAAAGGCAACTTTCCCTTTTATGCTCCCTACAACAGATGGATAAATTAGATTTGCTTTTGCCCATTTGCTGGCAACTGTACTGCGAGATCTCAAGCACTTGATATTAACTGAATTATTATCAGTTAATAACAGCTTTCTGTGCAGTGTAAACTGATATGCTAAGGACGAGTGTGCCTAATAGTCAAGCATTTTCTAGATTACTCTTCCATTTGCTAAAAATACACATTTGCTAGAAAAAAAAGATAAAAAAATAAAAAAAGACAGATTTCATCTTGCTGTGCAAGATGTTCAATTCAACAGCTGCAAGTTTCTCAGAAGGCTTTTTGGAGTTAATCAGCAAAAGGGCAAAGGGCAGGCAAAATCTGGGCCAGGAGATTTTCTAGGCAGATTTTCAAGTCCATTAATAACAGCTCAGTCACTGGCAGGGTCAGGGAGCAGATGAGGTGTGGGGGTAAAGCCAGAAGGGGTGAGCTGCTGGAAGGAGTGCTGTGCTGCACTGTGGTGGCTGAGAGGGCAGAGCAGTCCAGCTTCCAGACTGGCAAAACCACAGCACCAATATGTGGCACAAAGCACTGAGCAGGCACTGGAGAGGGATGGTGTTTTGTTGTTTGCATTTCTGTGCCTCACCATGGAATCAGGGCCTGTGACATGTGTCCAGCCCCAGGGATGGCAGCAGGGACCTGCCCCAGGAGCCACTCTCTTGCCCAGAATTGCTGCCTCCTTGTTGCCCTGGCTTCTCACTCTGTCTTAGCATGGGCTGTGAGGTTTCTGTGCATTGTTTTTATGTTCACTTTGCTGCCTCTCAGAGAAACAGGGCGCTTGGACCTTTGCTTCTCTCACCACAGCTGGCTGGGGGGATCGATGGGTACCTGTGCCAGGAGGAGAAGTGCACATTGCTGCCGAGTGGTCCTTGGGAGAGGTTTCCCGACCTATTCACAGCACAGATGTGTCTGGGAATGGCACAGAGAGAAGCTCCTCTGCATCCCTGTTTCATGGCACAACAGGCGTGTGCCGGGACCAGCCCCTGCCGTGCAGCTCCCTCTCCCTTCAGTCGGCTGCTGCTCTCAAGTCCTGTCACAGAGTCATGAGGTCTGTACTTCGCTCTCGCTCTGCTGTTCGTGTTGTCAGGGGAATCTGGGAAGACTTTCTGATGCCAGAGTGCATGCATGCACTCTGGATGTCACTCCAGGCTGACTCCTTTTCTCCTCCATGGGTCAGGAAGCCTCCCCTCTGTGGTTAGCAGGGCTGGCACCCACATGCCTGTGTTCCACCCCTCGCTACCTCCCTTTTGCTCTGTGTTGTTGGCAGGGGCTGGGAGGATGTTTTCCTAAATTTGCAGCGCCAAAGCACAAGGAGCAGATGGGCTGAGCCTGTGGCTGAGTCTGCTTCCTCCCCTCGCAGCATATTTGGCAAAGGGGAGGAGATGCTGGAAGCTTGGTCTCTTGGCTGGACTTCTGTTGGGGCATAAGGTTGGTGCTTGCTGCAGGTCCACAGCTGGGTTTGCAGGGTGGGCTCAGCCCCATGGATCACAGTGAGGCACAGCGTGAGAGCGTGCAGAGTTACACAAACCTGGTTCTGGCTCCTGGAGATGTGTTTGTTGGGGTGAGATCCCTCCTTTCTCGCCCACACCACTGCCCACAGGGGCTGTAGGCATAAACCAGCCATGCTACAACAGCTCAGGTGAGCAAGCAGAGTTTTGAGGCACCCTGGGGTGATCCCACAAGGACAAAATTGCTCTCAGGGGTAAGCTGGGCCTTTCAGCTGACAAGGGGAGGAGCCTAATCATATTAGCCTTCACCTGAAATACTTCAGTTGGATGAATCCCCACGGAGAACCTTACACCGAGCATGTGCTCTCCAGAGCACCTTTCCCCAGCAGCGTTTTCCATGGTGGGTCCTTGAGCCACCCTGCAAGTACTTGGTTTGCCCTGCCCATAGCATCCCTGCTCACAACCTTTATCTGGCCCTGCAGCATCCACTCCGGCTGCTGTTTAAGGAGTGTGCCCTCCAGCTTGTCAAAGCCCTCCCTGGGCACCGCACAATTCCTGTGGGCCAGCATGGAGACAGGGGGTAAAATGAGCACCAAATTGCACAGCACTATAGCTAAGGCGCACTTCACGAGGCTTGTAGGGGATGAATTTCACAGAGAAATAATGTGCACCTCTCCAGACGGATTTACAACCTGTAGCATCCCTAAGCAACAGCTGTGCATCCTGATGGACTTAGCAGGGAGTTGAGTAGGCTGCAGCAAAGTGTCCAGGCTCGAGTGATCTGAGACAGGGTGGAGGGTCTGGATGCCTGTCAGGGTATTTCTTTCATTCTTCTGGTTGTCCAACAACGAGAGAAATGAAACGCATTTCTGTGGCCCCACAGCTAGTCTAGCTGATATTACGTTCCATGCCTGTCACATTCAGGCAGTTTGTTAAAATTAGAGATGATAGATAGATTTATGGCCCAGAAGAGATTGCTGCAGCATGCAGCAGGCCAGACTTCCCTCTCTGATTTCAGCTTTTCTAGTCCTCCTCTACTTTCTTGGTGTTCTCCCCTCTAGGGACAGGGCTTTCAGGCACAACTCTAACGTAAATAAAGAGGAGCAGTAGCCCAAAGGCTGCTGTTTTGTGCAGGCTTGGCCATGGCCACTGTGACAGCACTAGTCCCCAGGTGTTCTTCCCTTCTGGCCCAGGGATCTGCCTCAGCACTTTCCCGTCTCTCCATATCTGTGGCTCTGGACAGGAAAACAAATATTTGAGGGTTTGAGAGGAAAATGAGGACAGGGACAGAGATCTTCACTGTTCTTTCAAAGAAGACAATGGCTCACAACTTTGACCTCTAGCACCAAGGGTTTTTCTGGTGTGTCAAACTGAGATCAGAACATCATCCCTATAGCCCATTTCCAGCACACTTTCTTTCCTTCTTGGACAGAGTCTGGTTTTTGTCACTTCCTTGGCAAAATGTGTATCTCAGCATCTTATCTCCTCTTGCCACAGCTCTTTTCCAGGCTTTCCTGCTTTACTTTGCACTCAAGCTGCTGTCACTTTTTAATTGCAGTCCTAGTACTTGGCTTGGGTCTTGTCCAGCAGGGTGAGATGAGGTATCAGGCAGTAGCTGTGGTGTTTGAAGTGGACATGCTGTCACACAAGAGCAGCTCCTTTGCAGGTTATGCAGCCCCTAATTGCTGTGCATCTACTTTTTAAATTTTTTTTAAAGCAACGTTTCTACCATAGTTCCATGGGGTAAGAAACTGATTAAAATGTACCAAACGGTATCATCTTTAGTGCTTTGAAAAATCCCTGCAGCTGGTGGGTGGCTGTGGGGGAGGGAGTGATTGATGCAAAATGTCCCCTCTCCCCAGGAGATCTTTCTCCCCCACACCCAGAATCCTACTACTTCGTACTTATATAACATCATCTCCTATAGCACATATGCAACTGATTTGTCACCAGGAGGAAGCTCAGCCAGAAGTTGGAGCACGGGACAGAGACTTGGGGGGTCCTGGCTTTTGTCAGTGGGCTCTTGGCTTCGGTTTTGCTCTCAGCAAAGGAGATCCTATCGATTTTTCGCCTTGCTCAGCTGATGTGAGATGAAGTACGTGTTGACAGAAATGTTTTGAGATCCTTTGATGGAATGTGTTAATTTATTAATGGAATCTTCTCTAATCATCACATTTCTTTCAATTAACTAACGAAAGTCCTTTGTGAGGGTGTAGTGTGCTGTTCAGCAAGCAAAACAAACCCCCAGATCCTCAGAGAGCTCCTCCAGCCATGTGGAGAGAGGCAATGTTGGAGCCCTGAAGGGTGGCAGGGCCAGAGCTCTGCTGGTGCTGCACACTGCCAGGCTGCACTGGGGCTCAGTAGCCTGCAGCATGTGGGATGGGCTTGGAAAGGGTGGGTATTTTTAGGGAGAAGGGATTAGGCAATATGGACAAAATTAATCTCAGCTCAGGGGAAACACTGAGAGATGCTTAATGTGTACGTGCGTGATGCATGTGTGTTATTTTAGGAGAAAGCTCATCTGCCTGTCCCCTAAAGCACATGACAGTGCTGGGACAGTGCTCTTGAGCTCTGTCAGCCCCCATCTGAATTGGGAGAGTTGTATTCAGTCCCAAACACCATAGATGTGCCCGTACTCTTGGCTCAGGCAGGGGCTCAGGGAGCTGGTCAGCCCAAACACATTTATAAAAGGTTTTGCATCTATGTGGCAGCAATGGAAGTGTTAAATTCCTGGCACCACGGCCATGTGTCTGGGATATGACCAGAAAAGGAAAGGCTGCTACCCTGCCAGAGTATGGAAGGGGCAGTAGGGGAGGGAGAGAGTGTGAGCAGTCACTGAGCAACAATGGGGAGGCAGAGTTGATTTTTGCCAGCTATACAATTTCAGTGTAACACCACTGAATTAATCTCCTGAGCTTTAACATTTAAATCTTGGTATTTTTGCATATTAAATCAGGAGAAGCAGTTTTTGAGGCAGGAGCAGGGATTGTTTGTGTTCTTGCAGCATCCAGGTTGGGTGGCTGCTGTATTCAGCTAGCAGCAACAAGTACCATTAGGTTTAATCAGTGATCAACATGTCATTTCAACCAGTGTGAGAAAGTTTACCAGGCAGAGTGCATTGGATTTTCTGGGAACAACGCAAGGAATAGGAATATTTCAAGAATCCTTAGAAAAGGCAGATACTGCTGCTAGGCCAGGCTCATCCTCATGGTGTGGAAAAATGATGTGCCTACAACACTGGGGCTCAGCCTTTGTGCAGGGTCAGAGGGGAGCCCTTGGTCCCTGGCTCCCAAAGCCCTTACACTACTGCTCAGCAAACTCCCTTGTGAGCTTGCTGACTTCCCTCTTGAATTATTAATTCTTGAATTATTATTATTTTCTGACTTTGAAATACATGCTGTTTGTCAGGCCTCTGAAGTTTAGCCCATCGCCGTTAGAAACACGGTGTCTCTACAACTTTAGCCAGCTTTTTAGCAGAAATCCCTCCCCAGCAAGGCTCCCTGCTTTGTCAGAGCCATTCCTCCTCCAGTCCTGCGCACAAGGCATGCACTGCACGTGGTCCTCACTGTGGGACGCCTGGGAGGGCAGCAGGAGCAGCTGCAGCTGGTCACAGCCCCAGCACCGAGAGCACACCTTTACTCAGAAAGTTCCGACATGCAATTCCAGCCGTGCAGCAGTGTGTCACCTCATCACATCCAGTCTGAGCTTTAGTGCTTTCTTTCTGGATTTAGGTTCATCATCAGCAGCCTTTTTTATTCCTTTCCCTCCATCCAAACCTTGGATCTGGTCTTTATTTATAAGACAGTATCTCTTAAAATGGCTTTTTTTTTGTCCCATAAAACATGAGTGCTCAGCTAGAATTTGTACTGAATAGAAGATAAGGAATTCCTTTCTTGGTTAATGTAGCATTGATGTTTTGCAAATTGTTTCTTTCTTTTCGCCTAAGGCTATATTCTCTAGTGAGATGCTGGGTTGTGACGATACCAAATTTACAGATACACCTGGCAGAAACAGTGAAAACAAGAAAACACTGGATTGGGGGATGAAACTGAAAATGTGGAATGAAAAAAATAAAAAGAAAAAAAGGATTTAAAAAAAAAAAATTACAGTTCAGTTTTGAAGGCCACACTATTCCTTTTGGCCACTGACTTGTATTGGTCCATCTGGGGCTTTTGCTCTTTGTTAGGTCTCACCAGGCACTTTCCATGCACCTTTTGGAAACAGCACAAGCTGGGGGAAACAACTCCCAGCCTGTGCTTCACACGGAGAATCCAGAGTCAGTTACACCTTTCTGCCTACAATCCTGTACTTCTCAGAGGCAGCAAAGCAAAATTAAATCTAATTAACAGCCTCTGGGGCCTGGTACATTTGTGTGTCTTTGGCTGGCAAATTGGAGCAGCCAAAGATGACTTAGGAGTAACAGGATTTACAGGATTCGGTACTGGAAAACCAGGAAACACAGCTACACAATGGGTTTGGATTTAAAAACACAGCACTTGAACTTTTTGCACGAGTTCCATCATCCTAAGTAGCAGAAACCAGCTCTTTTCAAAGGCTTCCTGCTAATGTTGGTTGAAAACTGAATGCTCCTAACACTCCTTTTTACACAAAAAATACAGTGATCTTTTGATTTTAGATTAGAAATGGAGGTATTGTTTAGAAAATTAACAGTCTACCCTCTAAAATCAAAAAACCTTCCACATATTTATTAAACTTTGCAGTAACCAAAATGTCCCCCACAAAAATGTCAGTTATTGGTTTGTCACAGCCTTTTTCCCTTACCAGTGGAGAACACCCAGCCCGGAGAGATCACTGGCTGCCTGGACTTCTCAGCATATGTGATTTGCTGCTCTTCCTCGTTAGCAGATGTCAGCAAGCCATCAGCCTGTCATTTTCCTGGCTTCAGATCCCCAGGCTTGCACACCAAAGGAACCAGAAGGTTCCCACCTAATAAGTCACATTTTGCTCACTGCAGCCTGGTGTTAGAACCATGGAATGGTTTGGGCTGGAAGGGACCGTAAAGATCATCTGTTTCCAACCCCTCTGCCATGGGCAGGGACACCTCCCACTACACCAGGGTTGCTCAGTGCTCCATCCCACCTGGCCTAACAGTCAGGGATATGTCCTGAAATTGGGAAATATGCAGAGCTGCAAAGAGAAAGCCACAGGCATGAGGAACATGGTTGCCACTTCAGTCACGTTTTTAGACCTCGTAGCTCACCTGCTTCTGAGCCGTGGGACCCACGAGTCGTGTCACGTGTTGGAGGAAATCCCGAGCAGGGACAAGGCAGTCCCACTCACTCTGGCAGCACAGACAGGCAGCAGCATGTCTGCTGAAGTCATACTCAAGCAGTATTTTTAACATGGCTTGAAAGAACTGCCAGCTCCTCTGCTGCTGAAAATGGGGCTATTTTTAGCAATTAGCTGTATTCAAATGTTCCTTCCACGATCTGCACAGGCAGTAAATGGTTTAGTAGATTACCAGAAAGGATCAGATATTCCCCTAGATAAAACAGTGTTTGCTCTGTTAAAAAACGTTAACTCGGATGGAAATCTTCACCCTTCACAGTACCAATTCACCCCGAGCCAGGGTTGGGAAAGGGGTGTAACCTTGGGGCCTCCTGTTAACATTTGTGTACCCCCATTTTGAGAAAAACTTGACTATTCATCTGTTTTGCCTGGTTCCTGATGGTGCTTTGCATTACTATAACTTCTTTCAGCTCACAGTCCCAGACCTTTCCCTCAATAACGTGGAGGTGGACAAGATAATCAGTAGGTGAGTGGGATCTGCTCCCATCTGGCAAGCTCTTGTTGTTGAATGTAGTCCTTGATAAAATCCATTTGAGTTTCCTGGCAGTCTGTGCCTTCCTATAAACTATATTGTGTTGTTAATAATAACCATCATGATGGTTAAGAATAATGTTTCTTAAAGAGGTCTTGCATCTGCCATCAGACTGCCATGAGGTGGCAGGAGATGGCTGGGATCTGGAGATTACATGGACTGTAAAGGAATAAGAGAAGTGCCTCAGATGGCCCTGATTCTTCAAATACTGGAATTGCTTTTTCTCAAAGCATATGCTTACACTTGAAGTCTGCAGTCAAGGAGTTTGAGCAGAGACACAAAAGTAAACAAGCGTTCAAGAGATTTGTTATAATTTTAAGTCCTCTGTTTGTTTCAGAGGGCCTGGTATTCAGTATTGCAATGCAATTTTAATGCCTCTTGCATGATCTGTAAAGCTGGGGAATTACTCGGCTGGGGAAAAATGCAAAACATTGATTGCATGCAATTGGCCACTTTCCCTGACTTCTGGACAGGGGAGGGCCACAGGCCTGCCAGATTCAGAGTTTCTTTGAGTGGAGCACGAGAATGCTGGAGGTAGTGGGTGCTGGAGGCAGCTCTCCCATCCCTCAGAGCCCTTCAGGAAGGACTGCATGGAAAAAGCTCCTTTCAGTCATAAAATCACCTATGCAATAGGTTAGCAGAGCTACACCAAGACAAATTCTTTCTTCTGCATGGTAGGGAAGGGAGGCATAGTCTGCCTTTTATTTCTCTTGATGAGAATCTCTGTGAGTCAAGATTTCCTTTGCAAGCCAATATGGAAACTTTAATGCCTGACATTAAATATTCTTTTTAAAGCTGTACTGAACTGAAAAAAAAAAAAAAAAAAGAAAAAGTTAATTAGAGCTTCTTGCAAAGGAAATAAAAAAGTGTATTAGTTAAAGTAGTGACATTTCCTTTTGATAGAAAGCTGGTGTTTCCAAGAGTCTGAGATAAAGGCTAATAGGCAGGCTAATCAAAGAACACAGGAACAAGTCCTTATGCAATACCTCTCCCGTCTGTTCAGTACAATTCCATTTGATCTTTACCATTAAGCAATGGAATTTAGCTTCTTGCCACAAAGAAAAAAAGAATCTCTGGGACTACCTGAGAAGAACTGTGTCCAGGTCACAAGCTTTCTGTCTGGGCTCACAGGCACCCTTCTCCACAGTCAAGTTGCAGTGAGATGTAGAGCTTGTCTTTACCTACTGTAAAACCAGTCACCAGCCATAAATGTAGGTCTCAGATCTTGAGGAGATCTCAGAACACAAGGAGGTACTAGAGCCTGAGCCCCAAACTCAAATTTATCTCTAAGATGTGGGGAAAGTGCTAGTCTGCAGCCCAGCTCTGGATCCTACATTGTCCTTCATAGTTCTCTTTTTCCTGTGTTTGTATTCTGTTCCTTTTCACCCTCCTCCAAGTTATCCTCTTCCTTATCTGCTGATATGCTTCTCTGTAGCATCTTGCTCTTTCACTGTTTCACACTGCCAGCACTAAAACCCCTATTTCTAAAAGTCAGAGGTCATTTCTTACTCCACAAAGCACTGCATCTAACATAGGAGGAGTGCTGTATTAGAACTCGGTTTTGTGGACAAGATGTACTAGGTGGAGAAGTAGGAGCTCTTGTTTTGGTGCAACCAGTGGTGCTTTGATTACACACAGAGCACGGCTCTCCATAGGTCATTCATCAGGGCAGGGCTCAGGCTCAAAAGGGCAGAACCATGCTCTCTCCAAGTGTGGGGATTTTTTGTATCTTCTTAAAAGTTTAGAGCTCTGCTGCTTCTAAAGCAAGCTGAAGAAGCTGCCTTCAATGGGCTTTCTTCCTCACCTAAGAACGAGATGTCCAAACAAGCATTTGGAAACCTCTGGAGTTGTATCAGGCAGTCCAGTTCCTTCAGGCAATGCTGCTCTGGTTCTGAGCTCAGGCAATTTCTGTTTCAAATACCTGGTGGATTTTCTTTTTCTAATTACACTAATTAGCCTCAGTCAAGAATAAAGAATCTGTTGCTTTATCCTCTGGCACTGCATGTTCCATGACAGAAAAGAGACAAGCTGGTGTTTGTGTCTTTCCCCATGAAGAAGAAAAGCTTGAGTGGGTTTTGAAGCCCGGAGTGAAAATAGGTTTTGCTGCGAAAGTCACTGGAAGTCAGAAAGCCATCCAGAACAGCTGAGGCCACCAGGGAGGGAAGTGAAGGGAAATGGCTGCATGTTCAGCCTCCCTTCAGAAAGCCACGATGTCACCTTCCTACGAGGGCTTTCTGGCTTTAGCTATAGAAAGGGATGGGGTGAAGCACTTTGCCCACATCTTTGTCAGACCCCACCACACACAGCGTGTATGCTGACCTTGGAAACTGAGGCATCCATCCCTGACTGCATTCACTGAACCTGCTGGACGTTTTGCTATGCACATTAACGTGAAGAGGATCTCATACTGATTCCCTCTCTTAAAAACTGATATTGCAAAATGATGGACAGCCTCAAATTCCATTAAGCTCAATGCATGTGCTCTGTCAGCTACTGATAGGATTTGGTCTCTAGGCTTATATGTGGTTTATGTCTCTTTCCCCTTGGTGGCATATCAAATGCCATATTGCCCCCTCAGTTCTTCACCAGGAACACAAGAACTACTGCTCCATTAAAGAAAATGTGGAAATTAGAATTTTTTTTCTGTGTGCTGCTAACAGGCTTCATAACAGAGTCACAGGCTGGGGTGAATGAAAAGGGACTACTGCTGGCCTCTGCTCAAATCTAGTCCAGCAACACCAGGATGCTCAGGGCCTCATTCAGCTGAATTTTGAATTATCTCCAAGGATGGAGATCCCACAGTCTCTCTGTTTCATTGCTTCATCACACTCATGATAATCCTTTTTTCCCCCTATCAAAACCACAACCTCTTTTTTGTTTCAAATCTATTGCCTTTCATCCCTCTGCAGTACACCTCTCCAAAGGGTCTGGCTCCATCCTCTCTAAACACTCCCAATTAACAGAGTTTGTGTCACATAAAAAGAAGATGGGCAGAGTTGCGGAATGCATATCCAGACTGAGACTTCAGATGTTATGACTCCAGCAGAGTTAGTCTGAGCTACTGGCTCAGATGATTGGTTCACTGAGGATCAAAAATGTACAAAAATCATGTTTGATCTGAGAGTCAAACATTGCTCACAGCTTTGCTCAGATCAAGGAATTCAGACCACATTTTTCACTAAGAAGAGCCAAAAGGAAACCTCTCCAGACAAGTTTCCAAATGAGTTGTCCAAATTTATTTTGAAAAACCCACTGAGGGCCCCAACGCCTTGTGGTGGTCATATCTGAGATGTCCCTTGTCCTTCCAGGTGGATTTGATACGTGATGTTAAGTGCTGATCTCCTCAGGAATGCAGATTCCCTTTAAAACTGGCAGGTGTGATAAGCCAAAGCCAGAGTAAAAGGCTGCAATTCTGTCAGTGTGCTCAGACTTCAAGGGCAGCTCTGGGTTTGGCTTTCTGCGTTGGTCACCTGGGGGCAACAGCAGCAATGTGGGATCCTGAGAGTGATGTCTATGAAATAGAAAACCTTAGGGAACGGTGAGGAAGAGGTCTCTTGGGAACCATACTCCCAAGTATCTGAAGAGCTGTAGTCAGTCTCTTCTGCTGAAGTTCACACTTTTGGGTGCTAGAGCCACCTTGATAGACAGTGTGTAATGCCAAGTTAGGAAGGAAATACGTGCTGGGTGTCAGGTTTAAGGATCCAACAGGCTTGTTAAGTGCATGTTTGACTTTAGACAGGCATAGAAGACTTGTGCACTTGAGTGAGCTCAGAAACATTGCTGCTTCAGGACTAGGGCAGGCCTGTTTCAGCAGCAGGGCCAGGAAGCTCTGACCTCTGTGGTGTCAGGAGGCCAAAAATAGAGATGCACTATGAAAGCTACGCCATACGAAAGCTGGTGGAAACCAAAGTGCTGCTATACATTTATTTTCTTTTTCTTTTTTTTTTTTTCACTTTGTCCTGAGAAGCATACAGTGTCATACTCTGGCCTATTTAGATTCCTGGGGATGTGAATAGAAATATGACTCATGATAACTAATTAAGACTAGTTGCAGAACGATTAAGCTAAACAGTATTTTCCTTTGGGAGAACCACAACTATTTCATGCTCTAGATAATTGATTCTGATATGCTTTTCCCTTGGCTAGGAAATGCAAGTTCCTTGCTACACATCCCCTGCTGCTTTTGGTCACTGAATTCTTGGCGTTTGAAAAGGAGATAATGAAAGTTATCACATCCCATTTATTCCTAGAGACTCTCAGTTCAGCAGGGGGTCTGAGCATTTCTTGCCATCGGCAGTAACAATAATGGGTCTCACATAATGAGCAGCCATGGAGGTAGGCACGCACAGGACAACAAATCAGCAGCTACACTTGCAGCCTAGATAGAAGGAAGACCACAGGACTCCAGGATCTCCCCCAGAGGTCATTGATTTGTCAGTCCTTCAGCAAAATGGATGATTACTGGTCCCTGCAGTTGGCTGACACTGTAAAGGAGGACGGCTCTTTCCAAAAGCAGTTTGTGAAAGGTAACTGTAGACCGTGGGATCAGCAGAGGAGACGTGACCAGAGGAGGCTGAGAATAGCAGTGAGGCCTCTGCCGAAGCTGACCATGGAGCAGGTGGGAATAACTCCCATCTTCAGAGAGAGCTAAAGCAGGGATGAGACAAAGTACCTGTAGGCTGGTGAGACCAAGCTGGTGAGACCAAAACACCTGGGGAGCAAAGTTGGAGCCTTCTGCTTTGGGAAATGCCAAAGGTGGTTTCTCTGCAGCAGCAGCCCAGCACGTCAAGGAGGGCAAGAGCTGCTTGTCCTCTGCAGCACCCTCCACAGCACTGGACCGTAGCCAGCAGTGCTGGGGGAGGTCAGGGACATTTAAGCTCCCTGTAGGTAACTGAAAGTTGATTGTATCTAAAATTAGCTGCCAGCAGCTGAATGTGTGTTAAGCCATCCCCAAGTGGGTATCCGATCTCAGCTCTCTCACAGGAGGGATGTTCCACCTCTCAGCACCCACGGCACAGCAGCTCTGGCTGCTGCAACCTCAGCAAAGGTGTGCATCCCCTCCTATCCCCACCAAGAGGTCAGTGTGCCCAGAAACAAGATGTATTAGTGGCAATAATGACCTTGTACTGCCCTTGTGCAGTTTTTCTCTGGGTAAAAAGAGGACTCCAGTTTCCAGCACCGCTAATCCTCTGTAAAGTTCACTTGGTAGCTGGAGAGATTGCTGCAGCTTTACTGAAAACAAACATCTTCCTCGGGGATGTGTTGCCTTTGGCCCAGCTGATGTGTTTATCAAGCAGTCACTTTCGTCACTGCTTGCTTTATTTTATGCCATCTATTACCAGTGCCCTGTGTGCTTCAGCTCTGTGGTGTGTTTTATGCACAGCTTGTCTACAAACAGTGCAAACAAAGTTAATCTGATTGTAGCTGGTTTGCTCTAATTGGAGCAACACTGGAGCGTGGGTTCTCAGTGTTGACACTGATGAGGAGAGCAGACACCAGGACTCCTGGGTTCTGCTGCCAGCCTTTCCTCTCTGTGCTATCTGTTGTGTAAACAGGATCTTTAGAATTAGAAACCTGAATAAATGCAAGCTACCTGGGTTAGGGACTGAATATTTTGCATTTTTGTGAATGTATCAGATGCCCTTAAAAAGTGCATTTTTATTAGGAAAAAGAAACCAACTATCCTTTAATCAGGAGACTCCCCAACAGTTACTAGTCACAAAGGAAGACTAAGATTCCCTAACGACTATACAACTCAAAAGAAGACTGCCAAGATAAAATCCACACTTAGAGATACTTGTTGTCATGAAGCTGTGTGATTGTATTAGAGTTGAGAAATACTGCAGAGACTTTATTAGATAAATAGTCAGTGCTCCTCATTAGGGCATTTACCAGCAGTTCAGAGTTTTCTGAAAGCAATGGATTACAGAGGAACTAGATTGACTTTTTTTTAGCAAGTTATGACTCAGGCAGAAATATTTAGCTCTTCCAAACAGTGTAACCATTGCTGAGCTCTTAGCTAAACCCAGGGCTCTATAGGCAAGAAGCACCTTGCAGATTTTTTGCATCTGAGGAAAAAGGACGTTCAGAGTTTCTGGGACTGGACACATTTCTGTCTGAAGGCAACTGAGAATGAGAGAGAGCCTGTAAGGAGAGTGATGGGGACAGGTCTGACCAGTGTAACAGGAAACCTTGTCATCAAGAGGCAGGGGAGATGAATTATGGGGTAGTGTAGCCTCCACTGTCACCACTCATTTGTTGCACTTAATGAATTACTGCAATCAATCATATAACGGACGCTCAAAGACCAGAAAAAAAATGCTGCTGCTCACCTGGGCAGAGCTGCAGAGCACCCAAACAAATGCCTCAGGCCTTTGCCTGGCAAAAGGAGCCAGTGTGGGTACAAGCAAACGAAAGTCTGTCTTCAGCTGGGCTGGGAAAGCAAGGTCTTGGCTGTCTGTGTCCATCAAAATCAGATGGGATTTAGATTTTGGATAGATTATGGGGACTAGCTGGGTCACTAATTGGACGTGTTTCAATTCCCTGTGCAGTTTCACTGCTCTTCAGCAGAATGTTGTAAGAAATCCGCATTTCAAAGGTGGATTTGTTTTAGAGGCTGGTGGTGTCTGTGCAAAGGGCCTGTGCAGCCTCAGTCCACCACAGAGCACCTGCTGGACTGCAGAGATGTAATTTTCTTCTGTACCCCATTAGCACAATGCTACTGAGAGTTTCATTGGCTACTCTGTCCCTTTTAGTCCTCTGGCTCTTCTATTTTGCTTTTCTTTATTCATTTTCAAGGACCCAAACTAGGAACCATATGCAGACTCTCCAGCTGGTATCTTGTGCTGCCCAGTATGTATTTTGGCAGCTGTTCTGGGCCAGAGGATACCCAGACTTCTGGCACAGGTAGGGCAGGTATCTGCCACCCCAGGGATGTGGCCATCTGCCCTGGGGTGCTCTAGTCAGGAGTCACAGCTTGGCTTTGAGCCTATGTGGAGACAACATGTATTTGGGACTAGAGCTTCAGATGGGGAAGCTGCCATCCTTAATTAAAATCCTCGATAAGGCTGTATCTTGGGATTGGCACACACAGATCTCTGAGCATGAACTTTCCAAATCTCTCTCCTTGTTTCTGCTCTTGAACATTTTCAGTGCTGCAGCTGGTGCTTCCTTCCTTTGGCAGCAGAGCTTTTTACAAGTGGCATCCACACAGGCAGGATTCCTAACAGCCCCACTGCACTACAAAGGGGAAAGATGGGTTCCCACTTGGGAACTCAGGTGGGACAACTCAGGTGGGCAGCATCCACACAAAAAAGGGAGTGAGGTAGCCCATGAGGCAGTTTGCCATCATTTTTCATGAACTCTGCCCAAGTCTGACCGAATGGCTGTGGGATTAGCCCAGGATTGGGAGGCTCTGCTTTTTCCTTGGCTGTGATTTCTTATTCTTGTTGGCAGGTAGCAGAAACCAAGAATGGACCACAGCTGCCCATTCAGCAAGTGCTCCTCTGTCTCCAGCTCACTGGGCTGAGCATTTCTAAGGAAGGACCTGTGGTGAGACTGAAGATCATCTCTTTGCCATGTTACATCTCCTCATGGTCATCATAAATTAGGTGTGAACTTTACCTCCAAAGCTCATTTTTCTACATCCCTTTTAACATTTGCAGTTAGGAGAACTCTAAACAACTCCTTTCAGCATTACTTTGCCACAACATCTGCCTTTGGCTGTAGGCTCTGGTTTAATTAACCTGCCATGAGAACAAATTTCCTTATACCCTTTTTTAATTTCCCACTCTCTAATTTCATCACATAGTGATTTGTGTCTCAGTTGCCACATGGGGACAGTAAAACAGGGATAATGGCACAGTCTTTCCTATACGGGGATAATGTCAGAGTGAATAACCTCCAAGCCTGGCAAGCACCCAGGTGCTAGCTATGGCGAGTACTGTGGCTGCACTCAGCTCTGCCACGGGCTTTGGAATATTATCTTCCCCAGACTCAGGATATATAAGTCACACCACTGAATTTACTGAGAGAAAGCTACTCAGTTGTGTTCCCAGGCAGTCTGAAACGCTGTTTCTTCTCTATCAACCCCTCCTTCCTTGCCTCTTCCTACATCAATTTTCCTGGGCATCTGGAATGCTGAAAAAACAGGTTCATTTAAAGGAGCTTTCTAAAGAACAGAGGTCTGTGCTGATCTGTAATAAAAAATTGCTCGGAAGGGCTGAGAAGGAGGCCAGCTCTGGGCACCAAACATCACCTTTGCCCTGCAGGAACACTCTAAATTCAGCTAAAGAGATTGCACATGTTAAGGATCATCCAGGAGAGAGGAGCCATGGGAAGTTATTAAGCTATTCAAAACACATTTTAGAACCCCCAGACAGGATGATAAGCCCTCTGATTTATTCCATGGCAAGAAAAGACAGCAAGATGCTCAGTTAGATGGGGGCATATGATCTCACATCCCTTTCCCACTGGTGTAGTCTCACGGATGTCAGTGGGATGATCACTTGCATAAGCAAGAAGGCACAGCTGAGCCACAGCAGGGGTTGCCTGTAGCCTCTTGCCTGGATGCAAGCAGGGTCATCCCAGCCACACTTGATTATATGCAGTGGCATGAAAAAAGTGGGTCATCAACAGAGACAGGACAACCTAGCACTGAAAGGGTTTTTGTTACAAAACTCTCGAGCTGTCTGATATCAAAGGCCAGATAATACAAAGTCTCCTGCAGCAACAAATCCAAGCTTGAGCAAGAAGAGTTCTGACTCCTGTGGAGGACTGTGTTCCCTATATATGTCCAACATTTTCTCACCCTTTTTAAGATGCTTAGCAGGGTGGAAATCTTGCAGGGAGACACCTCAAGCATGTGTCAGAAATGGAGCCCAAGGCAACACAGTCTGGAAGATTTAGTGCTCAGGGTTCTGTCAGCACAATCTGAGGGGAAGCATTTGGTCCTGTGACGCCAAAGAGGTAACTTATGTCTTCCTGGTACCAGGAGTTTGACCTACTTCCCTCTGCCTTTCAGAGGAATCTAATGCAAAATGGCCCAGAAAAGAAAATGTAATTCTTTGGGGTGCCCTGCAGTCCCAAGCCAGGCACCTGAGTGCTTGGCACTGAATTTCACAGTCTGGGACACTCAAAGCTGCCAGAGGTGGGGTTTCCTGGGACATTGTTTTCTTCTTTACTGTTTTTGTGGGGTTTGCCTCTGGATATCAGAAATTGCTGGGGGCATCCTAGAGGTGAGATTCCAGAAACAGAGGCTTTAAGAAAATTCCAAATACCCTGACACTTATGATGAAGCCTGCAAGTCAGACCCTTTGATTATACACCCTTCCTCACCTAGGCTCCTGTCCGCAGCACAGTGAGCTATGGGAGCCCATGGGCACGTGGGTGATAGGGGCTGGTTGTCCTGGGAAGCACCAGCAGCCAGTTTGGCATCTCAGTGTCAGTATATGGAGATAATCAAAACACCTCTAAGGGTAACCCTGAGTTCTGCTCTGGTAACTGAGAGGAAAAGCAAACCACTGGTCTCACATGTTGGTGCAGCACTTGTCATCCAACAGGATCTCAAGAGTCATCAGTCCACTGAGATGGGAGTATTGTTAGAAAGGGATGTAGACAGCCTGTGAGGGATCATAAAAATACTTCCCTCTTTAACTGCCCTTGCTCCTGCTGCATGCAGGCTCTGGTAAAACCCAGCAGCTAAACATGAGAGCTCTGGAAAAACTGAATTTACCTAAAGGGATGATTCCCCAGAAATGCGGCCACTTCTCCTAGCTGCTGCTAAATCATTCCCTGTTTTGTAACTAAACCTTGATATCCTCGGTGCTGTTTGTGTTAGCACTGGTCCCCCACTGCCCCGGGAGAGGTGCTGCGATCCACATGTCACACTTGGGAAGACACAGAGTGAGGCAGCTTTGTTGAGATCAATATCTTTATAAAAGGGACTAACATGATTTGGCAACTCTTGACACCAAAAATCAGGACGACACTTTGCCGACAGAGGAAATTACACTGAGTAAGAAGAACCATAACAATGTAATTCCTGCTATGTAGATGTTCCTGTTTCAAAGCAACAGACTGGCTGTAGCCAAACCCCTGTGAAATTCTCATAGTAAGGCTGAAAAGGTAAAGTGCCCAGAGCTTTGAGCCTGATCCTTTCAAGCAGTGTTCAAGCTCATTTATACAGCAGAATCACCTACCCCTTTCCCAACAGAAAATCCACTAAAGCCCATTTTGAACAGTATTAATGTAGTATGCATTCATAACTGAAAAAAACAAAAAGGTTAAGCTTTGAACAGCCATTTGTTAGAGTCACTTTCTCTGCTTGTTTTCATGCTTGCAAGCCTTTGAATGCCTGTGTATGGCTCTTCATGACATCTTACAGATCCTCTGCAAGTGTCTAGGCTGCAAGCTGTGGAGCAGCATTTTGGTGTTTGGACAGGGCTGCTTTTCTTAGGAGTGCAAGTGGCCCCAGCTGGAGGAAACACCAACAAGCAGCCATTTCTCTTTTGCTCAAACACTATAAATAAATAACATATAAACAAAAGAGTTTTTTTCAGAGAAACTGGACAAATCCTTGAAAGAAAAATTCCCCCCACGATGATGGCATGCAGGAAATCCCTCAGCCACAAATCTTGTGAGGCTGGGAAATATTTGGGAGATCAAGTAGTGCTTGTTTGGCCTTTCTCATGTCAGCTCCTGGCGGAGGCAGGATCAGGGTTAAACAGGCCATTGACTTAGGACAGCTCTTCCGAGTCAACCCTTCATTGTATGCTATTCGCTTTCCTCTTGGATTCCCTTGGATGGAGCAGGGTGGCAGCAGTTTTGTTGAAATGGGTGAATGCCACTCCAGCTTCTCTGCTGGTCACCTTCAAACAGGGCAAACCCCTTGGCAAACATGCCAGGCAATGTGAGGGGCAACCCATCAGGTCATCCAGATGAGCTCTCCTGGGTTTTCTCCTCATTTTACCCCAGGGTGGGACCAAATGCACTGGTCTGCCTCTGAACCACTGGTGTCTGGGCCAAGCACTCCTGGAAGGAGTAATTTGCAAGAGCAAAGAGTAAAGATTCTGCTATATGGAGCACCCGACTGTGTGTTCGCAGCACCACCTAGTGCTTCGCAAGGATTTCTTTTCCTCCTTCCCCAAATCCCCAGTGATGTACCCAGGACCCATCCTTTCCACCCGCTTCCACCCCTTTCCATCTTTTCCTTTTCTAGTCCGGAGGCTGTTGAGGGGCTCGCTGTGAAGGCAAACTCTGCGTTCGTGCACAGCAGACGTGTGACAGCCTGGAGATGGGCAGCACAGGATAAAAGGTGTGCCAGCATCTCAGGTTTGCTGAGGTGCCGGTGTGCACCTCTGAGTGACACCTGCGAGCTCCCTGAAGCCCACCCAGGGCTGCACATCCTGCCTTAGTTGAACCCTGTTTTCAGAATCTCTATAAAATTAATGACAAGTACTTTGCAAGGGCTTGGAGTAACTTCGGTGCTCTCCTCTTCCTTCCTCCAGGGAAGCTGCAGAGCCAATGCCCTCTGCTGATAGTGGAGGATAATTATCGACTGTGAGGTAGAAAAAAAATCCCAGATTTTTTATCGAAGTGCTCTTCTTTGATTTTTCCAGAAGCCCCACTGTCATTCCCAGGGGCTGGAGGAAACAGAATCACAGAACTGTCAGGGTTGGAAGGGACCTCTGGAGATCACCCAGTCCAACCCCCTGCAAAGGGAGGGTCACCTGGAGCAGGTGACACAGGAACGAGTGCAGGTGGGGTTTGACTGTCTCCAAAGAGGGATTCCACGACCTCCCTGGGCAGCCTGTGCCACCCTCATGCAAAAAAGTTCTTCCTCATGTTGGGGTGGAACTTCTTGTGTTTTAGTGTATGGCCATCGCTCCTCGTCCTGTCGCTGGGCACCACAGGAACGCCCGCCTGGAAGTGGCATCACGCGGCCAGCATTTGTCTGCGGGAGAGCTGCTGAGCTCAGATTCTCCCAGGACGCGGCAGCCCGCTCTGTGCGGATTCGGGACAGGGATGAGGGAGGGATGCGGAGGGTGGCGGCGGGACCCGAACCCGCGTCCCAAAGCTACAGCGCGGCCCGGCACCACGAGACGCGCCGCCGCGCCCGCCTCCCATTGATACACCAGAGGAACCTCCAGGCACTCCCAATCGATGCCTGAGCGGCAGATCCGCCCGGCCGGAGAGGCGGGGGTGCGCGCTCGGCGCTCGGCTGGCGCTNGGGGGGCTAGCTGGGCTGGCCGCTCCGCTCGGTACCGCCGGCGGCGGGGTCAGCCCGGAGCTCCGCTCCCTCCGCCCGTCGCGGTGCTCCGGAGCCGCTCGGCCGGGCCTTTCGCTGCCGCGAGGGCGAGCGCAGTCTATTTTTAGCAGAGGCGCCTTCGCTCGCTGCCGTGTCCGCAGCAGCGCCGGTGCGCGGGGCAGCCCTGCCCGCAGCGCTCCCCGGGGCGGGGGGAGCCGCTTCACCCGCTCCCCCGGGCTGCAGGGGCGGCTGGAGGCGAAGCGGTGCAAAGTTCACCGTTCGGTGACATGGTGGGGCCGGGGGCGCGCACAGAGGCGCTTTGTTGCCGTCCGGAGGGCGAGGCGAGCTCCGCGGCTCGGCTTTTCCGTGCCCCGGGAGACGTCTGCCGCTCGCAGCGCTCGGTGTCGGGGCCGGGGAATCCCCGCTCGGTGGGCGCTTTGCATACGAGACAGAGGAACTGCGGCCTGGAAGGTGTGAGAGGTCTGGGGCAGCCCCGGCGGCCGCAGGATGAGCGGCCGGGCCCGGGTGGTCTCGCAGAGCTGCTGGCACATGGCAGGCGTGAAACGGCTGAACCGCAGTGGGCGAACGGGCTGCGAAGGCACGGTTTGCTCTCCGCCGCCCTCACGCTGTTATTTGCCTTTTGGGGAAGAGACTGCTCGGCTTCCCTTCGGAAGGAAGGGAAGAGCCCCGTCGTGTACTGGGGGGCTGGGAGCTGTGCACGGACCCGGCCTCCCGCCCTGCTGCAGGAGGATGCGGAGGGAATCGCCGCTCTCCTGGGGGAAGGCGGGGGGGAGCTACTTTATCCCCCCGGCTGCAGCAGGACAGATGGGAGGGGGCACCTGCAGCGTGTTGGGGGCGGGCTGAGTTTGGGGGTGTTGCTGTGGAAGGTAAGCAAAGGCATATGCGCTTATCTACGGAAGGCGAGCAAGGACGTGGCGTGCGAACGCCAGCGCAAAGCCCTGCGGATGGATGGGTGCTGTGGGTCCCGGCCGCCCGAGCAGCCGGGGACGTACCTCGCTTGTGCCCCCAGGCGAGGCACCGCTTGTACGCGGGGGGAGGAAGCGCCCGGTCCCCCCTCGCCCGGGCTGCGGGGGCCTGCTGGCTGCCGGGCGGGGCTAGCAGGTCTGCCGGGGTTGGAGGCAAAGCTGCTGCCCCGGAGGGGAAATACCTGCCTCTCCCTTTGTTCCCCAGAGCCTCCTTCCCCTGGGAAAAGATGTGGGACCATGCGGTGCCAAGCTGCAGTGTTTGCTCGCACGTGTTCCTTCTGCCTCTCCTTTTGTCTCCCCGGCTGCCTTCAGCCGCTCGCTGGAGCTGCTCCTCCTCCGCTGCTCCGGCTGCTGCTCCTCGGCTTCCTCACGTTTGTTGTCCCTTCCTGTCTTGCCCAGCAGTTGAGGCTGATGCGAGGCGTGTTGTCCTTCCTCAGTATGGGGGCCAGGGGTTGTGTTCTGGTTCTCTAGGGTTTGTTTTATGGAGCAATCTTCTGGGGACGATGACATTCCTCACAGAGCCACTGCTTTTCGTTTCCTGACATGTCCCCAAAACTGCCAGTCTTACACCAAACACTTGTATTTTTATTTATTTCCCCCACAAACTGTTCAATTTGCTTGCTCTTTCCTCTGCCCACTGCCAGTTTTTGTACCAGCAGAGCACACCCTGCTGCTGAGCATCACACTGCAAATGCGTGAATTTCACCAGAGCACGCGGGCCCCTTGCTTTTTCCTGGGGAAATCCCCTGCAGAGCAGCCTCTGTGCCAGTGTCAGTGCATTGAGCATTTTTGCAAATTGTGCTGGAGAAATTAAAGGGAAGCCCAGACCAACTCCTTGGCTGTGTCTGCTGTAATCCCCCTGTTTTGTTTTGGTTCCTCAAGTGAGGAGCTCTGAATGACCGTGGGATTCTGGGTGCTTGGCACAGAGCAGACACCCAGGCCCTGCAGGACCAGCACCAGCTTTGCCTTTTGCTTCCAGCTGGAACTGAGAGGTTTCTGTTATCTGAATGCGCAATATGAAAGCGAATCGGTCTCTTTTTTTCTTAGTTTGTTTAGGAAACTATGGTCTAGAGATAGGTGAGCTGAGAGAAGTTGTGTAAACAAGGCCTAGCTTGCCTGGAGGTTTCATTTTCCACACAAAGAAAAGTCGAAAACTCCATGTAGAGGAGATTGCTCACTGCTTGTATGGTTGTCTTAAAGAGTGAGCCAGGTCTGCTCTCTTTTGTACACCCCAGTGCCTTGTGCCCCCAAAGCCTTTGTGCTGGGAGCAGCCCTGAGGAGTCCTCCAGGAAGACTCTAGATATAAGCCCAGAGGTGTCCAACTTTCAGTGCCAAAATTGCATGTGACTTACAGACTGAGAGCAACCGCAGGGTGGCTGCTGTGGTGCTGTGAGGGCAACTGGGTAATCCAAATCCTGGCTTGTGGGAAGAGTCCATCTGGATGTAAAAATGTCCTCTTGCAGTTTGGGTAGATGGTTCATTGTAGTTTGGGCTCCCAGCTCTCCTGGTTCCATGCTGTGGTCTTCGAAGCCCTTTTCTTTTCCTTCCTGCTCATGCACGAAACTCTGCGGTTGTTTTTGGCTCCCTCCTGTTAGTGAGTGACACATGGAAGGCTTTCCTAGGTCATTCATTCTGTATCATCAGTAATAATAATTGTACAGCACTGAGTATTAATAGTACAGCAGCTGTTTGTGTGTGTTATTTGGAGCCAAACCACTGTGAGTTTATTTTGCCTGGTGGGTAACTGGAGCAATGCCAGGATGGTACCTATTGTGTATGAGTTTTAAACAAGAGTAGCACTTGGAAAACAAGTGCTTGGTGTGGGGCAGGGCACTCTGGAGCTGCACTTCAAGGAGGACTTGGGAGATGCTTCTGTCCTGATGACAGAATCATGGAATAGTTTGGTCTGGAAGGGACCGTGAAGATCATCTAGTTTCAACCCCCTGCCATGGGCAGGGATGCCCCCCACTAGACCAGGTTGTTCAGAGCCCCATCCAACCTGGCCTTGAACACTTCCAGGGATGGGGCATCCACAGCTTCTCTGGGCAGCTTTTCCCAATGCCTCACCACCCTCATCACCCTATCACTACAAGCACTTGTGAAAACTCCTGTCTCCAGCTTTCTTGTAGGCCCACTTCAGGTACCAGAAAGTGCTATAAGGTCTCCCTGGAGCCTTCTCTTCTCCAGGCTGAACATCCCAAAATCTCTCAGCCTGTCTTCACAGGAGAGGTTCTCCAACCCTCTGATCATCTTTGTGGCCTGCTCTTGACCTCTGACTTTATTTGGGCTCTGGTGTTTCCCTTGAATTTTGTCTCTACCTCCTGCAGGCCACTCAGGAATTTCTTCAGGCTGCAGTCCTTGGAGCTGCCCTTCTTATCTTGTGCCTGACATGGGTTCTCCAGGATATGGACAGTTTGCTTGAGAAGTGGCTCTCAAGGGATTGTGGAGTGAGGCCAGCAGCCTCTTGTGCTACACAGTCTCACAGGGGCTGTGTGAGGCTGTGACCTTTTTTTTTCAGTAAAACAGATGGGCTGAGCAGCAGGGTGATGAACTGGTTAAGCTAACTAAATTCTCCTTCCACGTCTATCCCCTTTGGGACATCTCTCCAGCAGCTTGTCTGTCTTATTAGATTTTCTTCTTAGACTTTGTCCTAAATAGTATCCATCTCTTGATCTAAAGAAAAATAAAAAAGAAAAAGAAATCACGTGTGTTTACCCAGATACTCCTTTTTATCTTGGGCTTTGTTTTGTTTTGTTTTTCCCCTTGATTCTGCTTTAATTATTTCATCTTGGCCTAATGTGCTCTTTTCCTAGTCGCCCATGTTTGATGGCAAAGTCCCTCACTGGCACCACTACAGCTGCTTCTGGAAGCGGGCTCGAATCGTGTCCCACACGGACATTGATGGCTTCCCTGAGCTTCGGTGGGAAGATCAGGAGAAAATCAAGAAAGCCATTGAAACTGGAGGGCCTGGAGGAGGTGGGTGGAATTACTCATGGTGTTTGGAGTTCAGCTGGAACTGTGCTCTCTTTTGTTGGGCTGTTATTATGGTGATTTGATGTCCATGTCCCTTCAGCAAGGGATGTCAGAAGAATTGCTGAGGTGTCTCCACACTCCAGGGCTAGGATGCTGACATATATCCAGTATCATCCAGAATGTTAAATCAGTGAGGGAAAAAAGCCAAGTCAGTTGGCAGATATATTGAAAAACATTTCTTGTTATCATGATTGGTGTATTGAGTTTTCAGTTCTTTAACGTTAACAGATGCTGTTATAATATGTGTTTTAATGGTACCTTCAGTGCAGTGCATGGTTATGGTGGCTCTTTGGTGCTTTTGAGCATGGGTTGCTTGTCTTGCTCTGTATTCAGATTCTGGACAAACGAGTGGCTGGAACACCAGAGGTTTATTAATGCAGACTGCTAACAATCTGGGACAGGGAACGAGAAAGTAAGGGAATGCATGTTAAAGCCGAACTTTGTATTTGCTTTGTTCTCCAGGAAAAGGAGGGGAACAGGAAGGAGGTGGTAAGGCTGAGAAGAGCCTAAATGACTTTGCTGCAGAATATGCCAAGTCCAACAGAAGTACTTGCAAAGGCTGTGAGCAGAAGATAGAAAAGGTAAAAAAGTTCTCCAACTGATCTTTTCTCTCACCAGTTTTAATTCAAACAGTGGCTTTTATAATTGCTTCCTGTCTGTCCTGCATATGGAAAGCACTTGGAAGAGCTGCATTTCTCTGTCTGAGGAGCAGCTGTGTCCTGGACAGCTGACAGTAAAGACATCCCTCAGGCATGGTAGCCTGGGCTTCAAGCCTGGTGATCCCTCCTTCACTTGGATCTTAGAGGAGGCTGGGAACACTGCTCACCAGCATTTCTGTGGCAAGACAAACACCACTAACTGCAGCTTTTCCTGCTTATTGCTGGACTGCAAACCAACTACTTGGTGGACATCTGAAAAGTGATTTGCAGTAAGACAGGGTAAGATCATATTAGCATTGATGTTTGAGTGGTAGGGACATAAAGTTAATTTTTAGATTTGCCTTTATGAGGCTTGTTCATATGAGTTTCGCTTGGTAAAGCTTACTGGAAGGTAGAATAAAAACAATAGGATTACCCAGTTTGAATGGATTTTGAACAGAAAACTACCTAAAAAGGTGACTTTTTCAACCTAGCAAGGGTACTGAAGAAAGCAGAGGAACTGTAGTGAGAGGGCTTGAACAAAAGTTGCAGACTTTGATAGAGGAACTGGTACTGTTTTACAGATGTTTAGGAAGCATCGTGTTGGTAACTTGTTAACACCCTGCTCCTTCCAGAAGAGCCTAAGGACTGCTCTTGTGTCACTTTAATCTACCTCAGGGCCAGATCCGGATTTCCAAGAAGATGGTGCATCCTGAAAAGCCGCAGCTGGGAATGATAGATAACTGGTACCACCCGGACTGCTTTGTGAGCCGCCGAGCAGAGCTGGGCTTCCTCCCGGCCTACGGGGCCACCCAGCTGCTGGGCTTCAGCATCTTGAAAGCTGAAGACAAAGAAACTCTGAAGAAGCAGCTTCCAGCTACCAAGAGTGAAGGGTAGGTGGTTAGTGTAAGAAATTGTGTTGTCTGGAGGAGCTGTTGCCTTTAAATACACGCTTGATAAATGTTATGGGACGTTGTTAAAGGAATATTAGTCGTAGGAGGGTATGGTCCTTCCTGTGACCTCAGGCAGATGACAACAGACATTCCCTGTCCCTGGGAACATGCAGTCCAGTTGCCCCCCCATGACTGCCTTGAGGAACTGCAGGGACCTGCAGCTGTGACTTGGAGGGCTGATGCAGGGCTTTCAACCATAAAATAATGCCTGTGTAGTACAAATGGATACTGGGCTCTGCGTCTCCTTGTGTGATACTGTTATCAGGGATGGTTTCTCTGCTCAAACCACTTGTTAGAGAATTGATTTGACATCTCTTATCTATGAGCTGCTGATCTGTGACAGGCACTGAATCTGATAATGGTGTTTATTGGCCATGTAGTGCTTACACTTCGATGCTTTTTTTTTGCTTAATCTTTCATAGTATGTCTGAAATTTCATTGCCTTGCATTGAGATTTTCAGTGGAGGCTCTTGAGAAAACTTGTACTGACAGAGAAGTGTTTCCAGGTGACTTGCCAGCTTTGTGAATTTTTCTTTGTTAATGAAGGCTTTTGTTACTTGTTCTTGAAATGACTTTGCCTAGAGTCATGCTTCATAACACAAACCAGTGCTGCATTGTCCCCGTGGAGGAAGGAACATAAGGTATTTCTGGATCCTGCAAATAAGAAAGATCTTGTAATTGGAAAACATTGGGCTTCTCTACATTTTAGACTGAGTTCAGCTTTGCTTTTGCAAGGATTCACCGTGAAAATGTCCAGTGGGGCTGATGTCTGTTCTGAGAAGCTGTGGCCATGTCAAATCTGTGCAGTCTTTGTCAGTATTGATCCTTCAGATATGCAGCTGATGTGTGTGGTGTGCAGTTGCTTGGCAAGCCACTGCTCCAGAAGCGTTTGGCAGTGGTGTGGGTGCTGTGGGGAGGGTCCTGCAGTGCCACAGGATGGGGGCTGTGGCCGGAGCCCTGTCAGGTTCTGTTCTGTTCAGTTCAGCTGAACTGGCAGAGACCAAGAGGAGCTGTGTGCATGTTGGGCAGCCTGCTGTCTTTCCATGCAGGGATTTTACCTCTGTGTGCATTACTTGGTGTTAGCAGAAGTGCAGTATTTTAATGCACTGAGAGCTTTTCAAGTAGTCCTTTGCTTTTTGTGCTGAAATGCAAATTCTGCTTTGTCCTAGAACAGAGAGTTTAATAGGGTTATTTGTAGTTTTCTTCCATGTCCTCAACAAAGCTCTAGAGATTTGACTGTGTAAGTGCTTCTCTTGTCTGCCCTGACTCTGCTTTTCTGGGCCACTTCTGGGATGCAAAATATGAAGGCTTTGTAAAGAAAGGCCACAAAGTAGTTTGCCAAGTCACTGTGTAAATAAAAGCCTAGAACTGCCGAGGAAAAAAGCTTACACTGGTGATGTAGAGTAATGTGAACCAGGACCTCACACCAGAAAAGCAGCAGGATGTCTCATCTTTCCTGCTTTCTAAGCACTGCCTGAAGAAACCCCTCAAGTGTGAAGGTGCTGGCTGGCTCTTATGCTCCCCTACCTTCTGCTGTTTGGGCTGGTAAGGGTCATTTGGAAAAACAGTTGTCTGTCAAACAAAATGCGTGAGCAAGAGCGTAAATAACAGCATGAGTGGAGAGGTGTGATATGACAACTATCTGGTGATCTTGCTGCCAAGAAAGCACAGGAGTTATGGAGAAGCCAAAAGAACACTCCAGAAACTTGAATGAGATGCAGTTACCTCAGATAATTCACCTTGTGCCTTCGATCAGATAACAGAAATTAACAACAGAAATTACAGCCTCTTGCAGAAATTATGTTAGTGTCTGTTGCAAGTGAGAATCTCAAAATGATCTTTAAAGATATTTCTAATTGTGCTGTGTTCAGATTATATCTTGACTCAGAGGTCTGTGCAATTCACATGTGACACATCTAAATTCAGGTGCTGCTACTGCATGTCCAGCCCATACTCCGAGGAGAATCTCAGACTTTGGGACTGCCCTGTGAGCCCTTTGTGTAAGAGTGGCATTGTGATGTGCCTTTTCCAGATGGGAGAGGTGAGGTGCTGAGCAGGGCTACCAAGAATAAGTTGGAAAATCCTCTCCTTGTGAAGGCCAAATATGAGAATATATACTGCAACGATCCTGGCTCCTTTCCTCAGCCAGTTCTGGGTGAGACATGCAACCCTCCCTTGGGCTATGGGCTGTCCTGTCTAAGCACGAGCACTCTGCAGACCTGGGAAAGTAGGATCTTGTGTCCTTGCCTGCAGCTTCTCTGTGGAGTGAATGCTGGTGTAGGAAATGCAGTAGCAGCTTGTGAGCTCCTTTTGACAGTATTTCTTGGGCAGTGTGTGTTTTGACCTCCTGCTCTGAGCTGTAATACTTCCTGTATTTTCTGCCTCGCTTGTTTGGGTGGAATTGCTGCCCAGGACAGGAGCAAAGTGTCATTCTGGAGATGTCATGCAGCACTGGATTAGCTGCAGAGGTTGCCTGAGGCAAATGCTAAGTGCTCAGGTCACCAGCAGTCTGGCAGTGCTTTACAGAAAGGAGGTGAAAAGGGGAGTTCTTGTTCCTCCCTGCGTGGGCTGCTTGCTTTATCCAGGGTTGCTGTGACTGTCCTTTCGACCTTTGCATTGCAGGGAGGGGAAGAGGGGAACGTGGAAAATAGAGTAGATGGTCAGGAAGGGCCAGGCTAGAGTGGGACAGTTCACTTCCCTCTTCATCTTCTCTGAAGCTGGAATAAATCTGGTGTGTCCTTCATGGTGAGAGGTGGTTTGCACTGCCTGGATAGTACCAGTCCTCCCAGGCAAGCTATTGAGCTGTACCTGTCCGAGGTGTAAGACTGTCTCTTCCCCAGCAGGAGAAAGGGTGTACACAGTAGCACCCCACTGCTGTGAGCAACGCACAGTACTGGGTCCCGAGGATGGAAGATCCTTGTGTGTGTCTTCTTGATATGTCAGCGAGGGTGTTCTTTACTGAATGTCCTATAATGTGCTCTTTTGGGAAGATGCAAGATGAATTCAGCTTTGCCATTCCCTTCTCCAGACGATATAAAATGATTAGTGTTTGCTTTAGCCTTGGGCACAGCTAGGCACAAGAGAAGGTGGTAACCAGCAGCTTTATGCCTCCCTGTTGGGACGATCCGGCCTCCCACTCCGTGGTTTGTTACAGTGGCTGGAGCAGGTACAGTAATCACTCTGTCTGCCAGAGCAACTGCTGTCCCCTTGACTGTGAGGAGAAGGTGCCAAAAGTGTGAGTCGCTGCTGGAATTTGGATGCTTTCCTTGGGTCACAGGGCCTCTCAGCAGAGTGATTGCCTTCCAGCGGCTGCTGTGCTGGATTTGCTCCTTTTGGAGACTAGGAGACAAGTTACATTGTGGGAGTGAGTGCTGGCTTGCTGGAGGCAGCCTGACAGTCAGCAGACTCTGCAAATACGCAGGGCTGGGCACCACTTGCATCATTAAATCCCTGGTTTGGGAAGGTGCAGCAGAACGCTTTGCACTCAGGCTGATAAGTTTTTCACAGATTCTGTTGTGTACCCCTGGCTCTGTTAAAACTTGGGGAGATCACTACCCTCTTGCTGGGGCTCAGTGGATGCTCTGGTCCTGCTCCCGGCAGGGGCTGCAGCTGAGGAGGAGAGAAGACTTGCGTGGCCTGGGGACTTTTGGAGGCACTGCTCTGTGTGTGCTGGAGCCAGCCCTGCCACGTTGGTTGCCACTTGCCTGATTGAGAACGCAGGATGGAGTTTTTCTCAAGCAGTTGCTGGCAGCACGGTGTGTCTGTTTCCTCCCACACTGATGCGACCTGGCAGGGGCACATCTGGAAAATGAGCTCTTCTGCAAAACCAGCCCCTCAAAAAGTCTTGCAAAGTACTCTGAGCCATGGCTTCTTTAGAGCTGCTGATGGTGGGCTGTTGTGGCAACTGCGAATAAAATGAGCACTTGGTCCAATTTTAGGGCCAGGAGAGTTACTAGAACGTACAGGTCTCATGCAGGAGTCTGTGGGAGGAGAGTATCTATCTCTTGACATCCTCCTGCAGCAGCTTTATAGCTGTCATACAGAGTTAGTCTTACTGGAAGCAAAGTCCTAGAAAGTGAACTGTTTAAAATTGTAAGTAGGAGAGCAATCGAGAATGTCAACTTCATGACTTAACCATGAGCCACAGCTTACAAAGTTGAGAGAGGCTTTCTTAAAAAGAAACCTGGCTGATGTTTCATAACAGAAAGCAGCTCTGTCAAAATGGAGTGTGAGATCCAAGCTGTGTTCATGCTCTGCCTTGAGTTGCAGGCCTGTTCTACCTCAGCTGGGGCAAAATTTCCCTTGGTGTCCTCACAAGGAGAACACACACTCCAGGCAGACGAAGGGGATGACATGACTCTGGAAATGTAAATGAGCTTCCTCTGAGGTCCCTTGGTACTCTGAAGTCTGCCAAAATCCCCCAGTTTTTATTTGGCTTTCTTTTTCTAGTCTTTCTTGAGCAGTGTTTTCTGTAAGTTCTCCCTTCAGCTCTAAGGCCTAGCAAATAGCAATAACTTTACACACACACAACTCCCAACAGTACATCACAAAACCACTGGGAGCCTGGAAGCATTTTCCAAGCAGAAGCTTGCACCTGTTTGGTTTCAGAGGCCTGACTTAATTCCAGTCTGAAGAGAAACTAGATGGGAAATACCAAGTTTCCCAGTGGGTTAGCTCCTTAAAGTTACCATGTTTGCTGTCCTTTATTTCAATATGGACTGTCTAAGCTGATCAAGCTGTTGATTCACCTGAAAGACACTGTGGTCTTTTAACCTGCATCGCTACACCTCCCCAGGTTTGGAGAGCTGTCCAGTGATCCTTTGGTACACCTTTGGTGTAACTAATACAGGTGTAGATGAATATGCCTGAGAATGTTTCATTCTTTCACGTGCTCTTCTCCCACACCGTATGGTTACCCCATGGAAAACCTCTCAAGTGTAATGACCTGATTGAGGCAGCTCACATTGCAGAGCCAAGTGCATGTCTATAATCTAGCACTGAGGAATTTGAAAAATGGGTTTGCCTGCCAACACTGAGGATATTCAAGCCTCTGCAGATACCGGCAGTCAGTAATCTGAGCTCTGGTAACTGCTGGACAGCCATTTCAATAACTTCCTTTCACATGTGTGTGACTTTGTTTTGTTTTTCTCTATTAGAAAGAGAAAAGGAGAAGAGGTAGATGGAAACGTGACTGCGAAAAAGAAGCAGAAAAAAGAAAAAGAGAAAGAATCAAAGCAGGAAAAACAGCTGAAGGTGAGTTTTAGCTGCTCACAACCTAAGAACTGCTTTGTTGGAAGAGGGAAGAGTGCAGTGTCAGGCACCAATGAAGAGCTGTAGCCTCTAGAGAAGGCAGGACCTTGTACCTAGAGAGAGTGGCTGCAGCACAGACAGTCCTTGTGTCCTGGCACAGGAGGTGCCCTGTCACTGAGGCTTTGCTGAAGGCAATTCACCCTGCCCCTTTCTCTTGAAAGACAGGAAGGATGTTCTCTAGGACTTGTGCTTATTGGATTTAAATAGATTAGGTTAAATGCCTTTTTTCTGAGAGGCTGGTTCTGTGCTCCTTCCTGTGTCTTCTGGCTGTGGTGGCTGGAGCTTGGAGCCTGAGCACGGTTGCAGAAAAGATTGTAAAACAATAAATAGCTCATTGTCAAAAATCAAACAGAGAGAAAGTGCACAATGAGATTATTGAAAAATCATGTATTTTTCACCCTCTGGGGAGATGTGTTCAGTTCTTGGGTACAAATTGTGATAGATCACAGCTTTCTACCTTTCACTTTCTAGAATATTGTGGGAAGAATTCCCAGTAGAGCTTCAGGAATTTTGTATTTATTTAAAGTTCCCAAGAAAAAAACCTAACAAGCTGCTTTTGCTGCAATTAAAGTCTTAATGGAACTATAGAGAAACGGCATGTCTAGCTTTGAACAAAAGTTTTCTTTTTTGTTGTGTTGGCAGCATCTTAATTTTCAAAAATCCCAGCTGAGATGTTTTTAAGGTCTTGCTGCTGCAGTGCAGATGTTTAGGACAATGTTTAGGACAATGGAGGCATTTTGTAAATCAGGATTAACTTTGGGTTCACTTTTTTTAACAGCATTTCATCAAGCATGATCATTAACACTGAAAATTAAACCATTTAACCCAGTCAACCACTTCTTCCAGGGCAGACTACATTTTTGACCATAGCCAGCGGATAACGTTCAGAAACTATCTGAGATATTTTAGGATGCTTCCTTGCTTCCCAACCATTTCAAGTTTTGTAGAAAGGCCCAAAAGAATGTGCATGCTCCTCCACACTGCTGCAGGTGTCTGATCTGGTAGAAATTCCTCTAATGCTTAGTTATCTTAAAAAAAGAAGGGTGGCATACAGCATTTCTGAATTTTGTTTTTGATGGAAGGCTCAAATGGAGCTACATTCCCCCTGTTCTCAGTGTCAGCTAGGTAGGTGAAATTTGCAAAGAATGTTGAGAGCTTTCTTTGTAAGGGCACTGACATTTGAAGGATGTGACTTCAAGGATCTGTTTTAGGTGTTTGGTAAAATGTGTGACTCTCCCTTTTGGTAAAGTTACTGGTTCTTGGAGCTCTTAATCTCACAATCTATGTTTAAGATAACATGGACTTGCTAAAACCTTGTGCACATACTGCAGTTTTAGGAGTGTTCTGAGCTGCTTGCAGTTGATTGCTTTCTAAGCTGCTGGGTTTTGTCAACAGGAGCAGACAGAGCTGATCTGGGGCATCAAGGATGAGCTGAGGAAGGTCTGCTCCACTAATGACCTGAAAGAGCTGCTGATCGCCAACAAGCAGGAGGTCCCCTCCGGGGAGAATGCCGTGAGTTGGTTGTAGTTGCTCTGCGTGTGTGAGGGGTTATGGAATCGGTGAAGCTGACTTGACCCAATATTGCTGCAAGGTCCATGAGTCTGGAGAATGTTCCTAACATAACACTTCAGAAAGAAATTCTGTGCAAAGCCTAGTCCTTCTATCCCAGGACTCTGGTACTGCTGTTACATTTACTTGTGAAGGGCGGTGTGGTGGTGAGTGATGTGGAATTCAGCACGTTAGTCGTGATGTAGTGCCTTTATTCTGCTATGCTCAAAGTGGTCCATATTTTTTTTTGGTGCTGGCTCTTCATGAGCAGGTTAGTTAAGGCACTTCACATTTCCTCCCTCAACTGTTAAATTATGCAAAATGAAGCAAAAACCGTACAAATTCTTTCCCAGTTTCTTTTCTAAGAACAGTCCGTTTCAGTCTGTGTAACTTGTGAAAGTCTGCTCTCTTTCAGAGCCATATACTGCTTTAAGTATTTCAATTTATCAAGACTCTTTTTAAGGAGTGTGGGCTGGGGTGTGGGAAGTGTCCTTAGGCAGGAAAACCTGGACTTGTCTGAGCCTACACTCCCACCTCCCTACTCATGTGCTCAGATGCAGTAGCTGGTCTCCTCCCTGGCTGTTCTGGCATGGCAGCCTGGTCAGGTGCTGTGTGGTAGGTATGTTCTCCTGAACCATAGGATTATAGAATGGGTTGGATTGGAAGGGACTCTAAAGATCATTTCTTTCCAGCCCCCCTGACAGGGATTGGGCAGGGATGCCACACCTTAGATCAGGTTGCTCAAAGCCCCATCCAACCCAGTCTTGAACACTTCTAGGGATGGAGAATCCACAGTTCCTCTGGGCAACCTGTTCCAGTACCTCACCACCCTCAGAGTGAAGAATTTATTCCTAATATCCAATCTAAACATACCTTCTTTCAGTTTAAAGCCATTGTCCTGTCACTACATAGCCTTGTAAAGAGTGCCTCACCACTGTCTTGCAGACCCCATTTAGGTTCTGGAAGGTTCTGCAAGGTCTCCCTGGGGCCTTCTTTTCTCCAGGCTGCCCAATCCCATATCTCTCAGCTTGTCTTCACGGGAGAGGTGCTCAAATCCTGTGGCCATTTTTGTGACCCTCCTCTGGCCTCACTTCTGTGGGTCCATGTCCTTGTTCTGATGGGAGCCCCAGATCTGCACGCAGCTCTCCAGGTGTAGTCTTGTGAGAGTGGAGCAGAGGGGGAGCATCACCTCCCTCTTCCTGGAGAGGAGAGACTGAGCCAGGGGTGTGAGCAGGACAAACCTTGTGCCATGCCTCTGAGGCATCATATATCCTTCAGTGCGGGTGAGAGGCTTGGTTTATGTTCAGAGGGTGTGTGACGTGCTGGAAATGTCTGTGCCTGCGTGCCAGCAGCCTGGGAGCTGTGCTCCTGTGCAGCCCAGGGTAACAGCGCGTGTGCTTCCAGCCTCCTCCTGCCATGACCTGCTCTGTGTTCTCTGTTGCTTTAGATCTTGGACCGAGTAGCAGATGGGATGGCATTTGGAGCTCTGCTGCCCTGCGAGGAGTGCAAGGGGCAGTTTGTGTTCAAGAGTGACGCTTATTACTGTTCAGGGGACATCACTGCCTGGACCAAGTGCGTTGCTAAAACGCAGACTCCCAACAGGAAAGACTGGGTAATCCCAAAGGTGGGTGTTCACTGCATATTTGATGTTCTGAAGCACATTCTGAACTGATTAAACAAGCAGAAGTCAGTGCTGGATGCCAGAGAGCAGAGTGTGCTGCAACGCTGAGCAGCTGTGACAGCGGGGAAGTCCTGTCACAGCCACATCTCTCCAGGAGCAGGCAGCTAATGCATAAATAAATCATATTTTTTCCAGTAACCCTAAATTGAAAGAGATGTTGCTGATTTGATTTGAAATTCCTAAATTACGCTCTTCCAGCTTTGTTTTCCCAGTAAGTAATGTGGGATTTTGTCCATTTTAGTGTGAATGTCTCAAAAATAATTTTCAAGACATGCAGTGAATGCCAGTATCTGGCCAGTGCTCAATTTATCCTTTAAATCTTGTAATAGTATTTGTTGGTTTTAAACTCTGTTTATGCTTCCATCCCACAGGAGTTTCGGGAAATTCCTTACCTGAAGAAATTTAAATGTAAGAAGCAGGACAGGGTGTTCCCTCCAGATGCTGCGACTGTGAACTCGGCACCTCCTCCCTCTGCATCTGCTCCTTTGTCAGAGACCGTGTCTGCTCCCAGAGGTAGGTGTCTGGCTGGGCATGGATTGGTGGAGTTCAGGATGATGTTCAGGTTGCTATTCGCAGCCAGACAATGTGCCACCCTCAACAGTCCCACTGTTCTCCTGCCCACAAGCAGGCAGAGCTCTCCTGGTAAAAAAGGAGTGTGCTCGTGTGCTTCATCTTTCTAGCATAGGCAGGCCCTGATATGCTGGGTTGCTTGGGGTCGTGGGCTTTAGGTCCTGTTGTTTACTCACAGATCATTTTGGGTGTTTCTTGATTGTGAGGAAATGATGTGCATGCAGTGAATCAGAAATGTAAAGGCTGATGTTGCAAATTGTGTCTCAGGGGAGACCTGCTTCAGAATGCTGCCTTGCTTGGTTTCTTGGGGACCATCCAGGGATGTCTGTAATACCAGATATTCCACATATTTTTAGGTTTTAAGGGCAAGAGGGTTTTTCAGGGGTTTGTTTTGTTTCTAAATCATCTGCTGAGATTTGGCTGTACCTATCACTGACTGCCCTTATGCAAAATAGATGTGCTGTCTCCAGCCCACAAACTGGCAAAAGGTTGGACTTAGGAAGCTCCCCGTAGATTGCTGGAATGAGTTGCATGGTTTGGTGATAAAGCCTGTCTGTTGAGAACTGTGCCGACTTCTTTCTTATTCAGCCTTTCTAGTTCTGGCCATAGTTTTGGGTGCAGAGCATTATTTGTTACTCGGTTAAAAAGGTGATAGTAATTCTGCAGTTACCTTTAGCCAGATCATGTTATTTTAGCAATGAAGACAAAGTAACCCAGGTCTTGTTTCTGATTAGCAAATTGATTGCAGCCCCAGAGTCCTCTGAAAGTAACCTTAAAAGGTTGACTGGATTTAAAGCCAGGTTGCTTTGTTTGCTAACAACCAAACTAATCTGAGTTGAGGGGAGAAGAGGAAGCACAACCCTCGGTTGGTCAATCAAAGTTGATAGCATTTATCTTTTAGCAGTGCAAATATGCTCTTAGACACTTGCTATGTCCTGGACCAGCCTGAATTGCAATGTTAACACAATGTGATGGAGGCTCAGATGGTTACCAGTTTGCTCCTGACTTGTTATGGGGTTTGCATGACAGGACCTTGTACGGTCCATAAGATCAAGACTGGAACAGTGTAGCTTGAGAGATGTCTCTGTAGCCCCTCAGAAAAATATTTCCTTTTGGAAAGGCAGGAGCTTTCATGTGACAGTGAGTTTCTCCCATGCTATCCAGGTCTCAAAAGCAAAGGGAAGCAGAGCACAGTCCCTGGTAGCACAGTGCTGAAAGCAGGCTGATTCTTTTTCTTTTTATTTAACAAAACAAACCAAGGGCAAATATGCCTACATACCACTTCCCTGTCTTCCATCCCTTCTGTTTGTTGGCAGCTGCTGAGCTTCATTGCCTTTCCTCTGGGAAGGGGAGCTCCCTCCTGCTTGCTTAGCACAGGTCAGACCTGCTTGGCCCCTCATCTCCCTGCCAGCTGAGCTGATTGTACAGAGAGGGGGTGGATGCTGTCCCTTTGTGCTTGCTGTTGGCCAGGGGACTCTGTGCCTGTTGCTAATGTGTCATTTCCAAACCTTTAGACAAACCACTGACCAACATGAAGATCCTGGTGATCGGGAAGCTGTCAAAGAACAAGGAGGAGGTGAAGAGCATTGTGGAGGACCTGGGAGGAAAGATGACAACAACAGCTAACAAGGCCACCCTGTGCATCAGCACCCAGAGTGAGCAGCCATGCTGTGGTTACTGGTGGCTCTGGTAACAGAGCTGAGCAGATTACAGGGGACACTTGTCCTTAGAGCTGTCTGGGGATCAGTGTTTGGATTAGGGGGAGTGTTTCATGTGCACACATGGCCTGAGTGTGCTTGGAAGAGTAAAGACAAATGTGTGCTGTTTGAGTTTTGCTTAACCCAGCAGGCTGTGCCATAAGGCTCTCATGGGTCAGTGGCAGCTGGGGTTTGTGTGCAGACCGTGGTGGTGTGCAAGCCACCTTTGTTGGGATGAGGGGTGTGGGGGCTGTGTCCATGCTTGCCTTGGAGAATCCCCAGAGCTGAGGGCACTTGTTTGCTCTGCTGGCAGCTTAGAGTCTGCTCTTGCTCTGTGTTGGAGTTGTGCAAACTGACTGCTGGAGTGGGAGATCTGCTCCCATCCATCAAAAAGTCCAGCTCCAGCCGAACTGCGGGCAGGGGAGAGCTGGACCAACCAGGTGAAACAGGTGCTCCTGCTCTAGCCCAAGCTGCAGCTTTGAACCAAGGAGGGACTTGGCTCTCCAAAAGAACATGGTGAATATGAAATGTAGTGGAATTGTGTTTTCACAAAGTGTTACAGAGCCCTGAATCATGGCCAGAGGAAGAGGCTGAGGTCTAAAACCTCACTGATGTGTTTTCTTCTCCCTTTCCTATCCTGCCTCTGCAGAGGATGTGGAGAAAATGAGCAAGAAGATGGAAGAAGTGAAGGAGGCCAAAGTCCGTGTGGTCTCAGAGGCATTTCTTCAGGATGTGAAATCTTCCAGCAAGGATTTCCAGGAGCTTGTGTCTCTCCATGCACTTTCACCTTGGGGTGCAGAGGTGAAAATGGAGCGTGAGGAAATGGCTGTGGATGGGAAGAGCAGCAAGCCCCCGAGTTCAAAGAGCACTGGGAAGATCAAAGAAGAACAAGGTGAGGAGCAAAATGGTTGTTTCTCCACAGGCCTGTTCAGAGCTGTGCATGCACATGGCAAACCTGGGTATGGTCTGTCCTTACCCGTTCCTTCAATTTTGTGCCCTTTTTCTCATGATAAGTTTGTATAATGGACCTCAGGGCAAGCTAACTTTAAATAAACATGAAACTGTCTCCTGAGCTGGCTCTTGTTTCCTCCACTTCAGTCTGCCCAGGCTCCCTGCCATCAGTCCAGTCTCTTCCTCATAACACATCAGCTTCTCTGCCAGTTTGGTTCAGTGTTGCAGCTCCGTAGAGGTACTGGGAGACCAGAATGACAGATCCTACCCAGGGGTGTTGGCAAGTGAGAAAATACTGGGGTCCAGAGCGCTGAGTCTTTTTTTAACAGAGGAGGAAAAATATTGGTGGCATTGCTCACCAATGCCATAGACAGCTTGCATTATTAACGCTGGATGGTGAACAGAACCATCACATTTGCTCACTTCTCTTCAGAAACTGTTCTCTGTGTCCTCCAAGTGGAGGTTTCTGTCATACAGTTGGGTGTGTTATTGCCAGACTGGCACCACAGTAGCATCCCCAGGGAATCCAGACACTCCCCATGCCCTGTGGGGTTTTTAAATCCCACTTTCACACTTGTGGTTGTGTTTATCCGCAGTGCAGGTGAAAAAATTATATGGTCCACCCTTGGGGGCCAGGAGAAAAGAAATAGATAGAGAGAATCTGGGGAAATCTAATTTCTCATTTACTTGCTGGGGTGGGGGCTGTGATATGGCTGCTAGAGCTAGGTATGTGATATGGCTGCTAGAGCTAGGTAAAAAAAGGCCATTGAAGTCAGTGTGCTCATATACTGGGAATCTGATTCACCTTAGGGTGATAATTATGCAAATTGAGAATTTTAAGGTTGATTCAAGTCAGACTGTATTGCTCACCTAAGAAAAAAAATTACCTGTCTTTCACTGCAGGACCTAGCAAGTCTGAAAAGAAAATGAAGTTAACAGTGAAGGGTGGAGCAGCAGTAGACCCTGATTCTGGTGAGTGATAACAGTGCCTGTGCCTGCACCACCCACAGTCTTCAGGATGCGTGATGGTTTGCAAAATGTTTTTTTCTGTGAAAGGATGAGGGTTCCATAAAGGAGCATGAATTTTTAAACCTTTTACATTGCTGTCAGAGGAAGCATATTGGTTGGGAACTGATGCTGGATATTCCAGGATTTTCTAGTGCAGCTTTTAGAAGGACCACTTAAACTAAGGCTTGCACCTTGTTCAGCTTTAGGATCTCCTGTCAGTGGAGTGAATAAAGGCCCAGCCAGCAGAGGACACAGGTTTGGCACGAGCATCTACTGATGGTGCTCTCCAAACCTGTGGTGCATGGATGTTCTGACAATCTGTACTGCATCCAACGCCTGCCTTTGGGTTTCAGTCCATTTGCTAATGTGACACCTGCAGAGCTGCATCTCTGCCAAGGATTCCTTCACACAGTGAAGGTCACGCAGTGTTAGATCCTAGATTTTAGATCATCCTGTATCAGAGGTTACAATTTTTTCCCCCTCTAGTTAGGATTGATGTTCACTCCAGTTTATCTAAAGGTGTGTGCTCACAATTCCTTAAAAGGAAAACATGCTCAAAGTAGTTTTGAATGAGCTGTGTGGTCACTGGTTTTGCAGTATTTTTGTTAAATCACACTGCTGCATGAAACATTTGGATGAATGCAAATGCAGGAAGGAGACCTAAAACAGTAACCTTCTCCTCTGTGTTCTGATTTGTTTCTTCTCTGCAGGTTTGGAGGATTCTGCTCATGTCTTTGAAAAAGGTGGGAAAATTTTCAGTGCAACCCTGGGACTAGTAGATATTGTGAAAGGAACAAATTCCTATTATAAACTGCAGCTGCTAGAGGATGACAGAGAGAACAGGTGAGTTTAGTTTTCCCTTGAAATACTTCCGTTCACTTTTTGCTAATAAATGCTGGATTTTTGACACTCCAAAAGCCAAGTATGAGTAAAAACTCTTCAGGGAGATAATGGATTGATATAGCTACTTGAAAAAAACCCCCACTACAACACAAAAAACCCCAAACCAAAACTAAAAGAACTCTTCCAAACAAGCCACCCATGGAGAAATCTCTGCTCTGCATTGAGACATTCTTTGTGGTGTTGACAAAACCAAAGGTGGGTTTTTTTCCCCAATATTCTCTAAGTTAATTTTGTCTTCTAATTGCAGAGCTGTAACCTTGGGAAACAAAACTAGATTCTGGCTGTTCTACCACAGTGTAATCCTGAATTGTGTGCCCTGAAGCGTAACAAAATGCATGAAATAGTCAGGAGCTGAGCGTGTGTTTAGCTTTCCAGTCTCATTGGGTACATGGCAGAGCTGTCCAGTGGTTGCTTTGCTGATTAGATAAAGAGATTGAGAAGTTTCTTTAAAATGAAACTGCCCCTGCCAAACACGTGAGTGACATAGAAATCCAGGGTAGCAACAACTGTGGTTCAGCTTCAGATTTATTGCACTTTACCATGTTTGTAATAAGCTTTTGTGGCTGCCTCGTGTGTGTGAGGTTGTATCAAGTCTGGGATTCAGGACATGGAGGGATTTTAGTGCCTGCATTTCATACCTGACATATTGGAAAGGTTGATTGATTGTATCCCCAGAAGCTCAGCCCAGGCGGTGTCGGTAGTACAAACAAATACTTGATTTACTTCTGGTTTCTCTAAAATACTGAACTCCAGGGCCTGAGGCTTAAAGATGCATTATTTTTGTTATTCAAATAAATGACCCAAATAGTCTGAAGATTTGTATTTGCAAAACATTAAGACTGAAGAGATGTTAGCCTCTCTTTTCCTGCTGGGCACCCATTTATCCTCAGGGCTGTAGCTCTGGTGTGTTAACCATTTTTCACGCCGGTTCTTGGACATATGGAGACTCCTCTGTTGAATTCCCACAATTACTGCTAAGTGAGCGAGTTCTATAAAATTAATGGTATACCAATGGCTGATAGCATGGGAATAGCTGATGCCTGTTCTTTTCTCCCATTCCATTTCTTCAAGATACTGGGTGTTCAGGTCCTGGGGCCGTGTGGGCACTGTAATCGGCAGTAACAAGCTGGAGCAGATGACATCAAAAGAAGATGCCATTGAACACTTCCTGAATTTGTATGAAGAGAAAACTGGCAATTCTTGGCATTCAAAGAACTTCACTAAATATCCCAAAAAATTCTACCCACTGGAAATAGATTACGGGCAGGTAACCCTGAAATGCCCCTGTCCCAGGTGGAGCATTGTTGAGTTTCCTTGCTGTTGCTGTTCTGTTCTGTGCTTGCTCTTGGATCAGTTGCACTTAACAAACCAGGGGAATGAAGTGCAGCTGTTGCATCTTTTCTGTGCTACAGGGGAGAGCTGTAGTTCAAGGAGTACCATCCATTAAAATAGACCTGTTGGGAAACTAAGGAGTTTTCTGTTATCAGATCTGATGTCCCTTCAATGCTTGTTCCTGTTTACTCTGTAATTTTAAGGATATTAATTTGAACTTAATTCAGCAGTCAGTTCGCATACATTCTGTCTGAAAATGCAATTTTTTAAAATTTAAAATAGATGCTACTCATCTGTCTGCTGCCTCCAAAATCCTCCCAAATGCTGAAGCAACTCCTATACAGCATTCCAGTTAGTGCACGTATTGAGCAGGCAGAGAAAGAGAAATCATTCACTGCCAGTAAGATTTGGCTATTTAGACAGCTAAGCTAAATAAGAATTCTCCTCCTCCTTTCCACTGGGGGTTTGTGTGTTTATTTAAAGGCATACCTGTAACCTGAACTATTTTCAGACTAAATAGTTGAATGCTGTTAATTGCTATAAAGTTGCCAGAGAACATATTTTCAAGACGTTGTGTTTCTCTGTGGCCAGATTAATGGATGTCATCTTTCAGTGCAACGCACTCGAAGCTTGGCTTTAATTCTGGAAATTTGAATATCGCAGTGGCAAAGTGTCTGTCTCAGTGTAATGTACAGGATTACTCAAAGCACCTGGCTGATGATTTATTTGTGTAATGCTCTCTCCATGAAGGCATTGAGATGGTAGTATGGCTAATTGATGATTCCTGTACACATCTATGATAGTTTTTATTACAAAAACGTGGTGAAACTAATTATTGCATCTATTTTGTCATAAAAGCAGCAAAGTAAACAGTCATTTTTTCATACGAAAGTCTCTATGCAGCAGAAAACTTGCAGAAGAAGTAATTAATACTTAGCTTGAGGTGAAGCAGAGATGCAAAGAGGTTCCTATTCCCTTAATTCTACTTTCTGCTTATTTTTTTGCAGTGCCATCTCTTGAAATAACATCTGCCAAATTACTGAATAGGTGTTTTTTTTTAAGCCCACTTTCCAGAATGTCAAAGCAATGTCCCACGCTCCCCATGAACTTCAGGCTAGTCATAGTATGCACACACTAAATTGGTTTTGAGTTGTTGCCATGGCAGCCAGCCTGTGACTTTTATCCTTTGTGATTTTGCTAATTCTGATACTATTTTTACCTTCCAGGATGAAGAAGCTGTCAGGAAACTGACAGTAGGTGCTGGGACAAAATCAAAACTTGCTAAGCCAATCCAAGATCTTATTAAGATGATCTTTGATGTGGAGAGCATGAAGAAAGCAATGGTGGAATTTGAGGTGACTACACACATTCATGTTTCTCCCTTCTAACCTTCCATCATGCACAAACAGAAGCAAGTTCTTTGCAATCCAGGGTGCTTCATACTTCGCAAAAGTCAAGTGTGAGTTTTAGATCTGTCTTAAAATAAAGGCAAGAGCCTGACTGTGATTTGCCAAGCCCTGGAAGTAGTAATTTAGTTATGGCACATGCAGTTCTCAAAACACAGGTGCATTTTTTGTCTATCAATGTCTTCATTTTAACAAGCCTATGAGAGAATTGTCTGCGAGTCCTGAGATCAGTAATCATTCTGTGGTTTTGTTTGTGGTTTTTTCCAGTCACACGTGCATAGTGACTGCTGTTTGCTGAATGCTCTTAAAGTATTAACACAGATAACCAATGTGCTGGTCATGTGACACTGGTGACACTCCTTTTTCCTAAGCAGAGAACCACATTTGGGGGCTGGGAAATGCAGGAGTACCATGGATTTAGGTAGCAAATGAGATGCAGCTCAGACTAGAGAAATGCTGCCAGTTGATACATACACTAATGGAAGTGTCTTCTCAAAGTCCAGATCCTCTTCTGCACAGGGTGAATTTGAGATTGCTTTGGTTGTATTTCTCATTTGTTCTAATAAAGCTCTGTTTCCATCTATTCTTCTTTCCTCCATACTTCTTGATCCATCCTTCTAGCAAGCTTTCAAAGTGTGGTTTGGTACCATGATCTGTCTCTCCTTGCACTGTTTTACTGGTGTGCAGAGATCCTGCTGTTTGTTTTAATGCAACCATTCGAACTGGATTCATTCTAAATAACAGATTTCCGTTTCTTCAGCCAGCTTAGTTATCCTGCCCAAAGACTTTTTAAGTAGCTGCCCTTTGCTCTCTGTATCATTATTTGGTGTATCTACCTTTCAGAACAGCTTTGCACCATTTTCTGCAGCTTACCAGAAAGCTTTCAGATGGCTTGCCCAACGTTTTGTAGTACCTTGGGTTAATTATGTTCTCCTATATCTTCAGTGGTGCTTTGCATCAAAGTCTTGTCAAATATTAGTAATTCTTTGTAGTTGTAACTGGCTAAAGACTCTGAACCGATCATCATCTCGTGTCATTTGGTTTTGTAGAACTCTTGAAACTATGTTAATTCACACCATCTGCAGATCTATAGCAGAACTGAGACTCCAGATGGGCCAGTCTTCTGTTAGATTTATCTTCCTGTACTGATGCTGCTGAACAGCTGTTTTCTGTTAGAGGAAATAATATTTTTCCTGGTTAGAGGTTTTTGTGTCCTCCAGAAATGACTGCTTAGTTCCTTTAATCAGCCTGATCTTGAGTATTTTGTTCCATCCAGGCACCTCTTGCTTTGCCAAAACTGTAGCAAATTCTTAGTCTTTCCATTGCACAACAATGGATTTATCTGATGCATTTATCTTCCTGCTTCTAACTTAACTTTCAAGAGTATCACCTCACCAAGCATACAGGAGTTTATTACCATTACCTATGAAAGACTTTTAGATGAAATGGCTTGTTAGAGGGCTGAGTCTACTCTAGTGCTGTGTCCTCCCTTGCCTGGGTAGAAGGCAAACATCCCCCTTGCCTCTTGTGACAATCCGGGTGCACACATCTGTGATATGGAGCTAATTCTTCTGATTGCCCTCAGTGCACCTAGCAGTAATTGCAGTGCTGTTGTTTTAGGCTCAGCCCCTTGGCTGCTGTGCTCTTTTGGCACATGTAATGATAAAGCTTTGCATGCAGTTTAGCTTTAAACCAGAGCTTAGCTCTGCAGGACTCTGTCTACCTCCTGTGACTCATAGGAGACACAAATTCCAGCCCTTTAGCTATTTGTGGGCTCTGTTGGAGTTGTGCTCCTAAATCACGTGACTGGGGAATGTTTTACTTTTTAAGTGTTAGTGTTTGTGTGCTAGTGATTATATGTGTTAGTTTACAAGTTTATATAACTTAAAATTATTGCAGGTGTCTGCAGCTATTCTGCACATCCAAGTTTAGTGGCCCATTTTACTTGTACGTGTCCTGCATGATTTTTCAGCTAACAGTGAGATAATACAGATTGGTGCAAGTGGTACTCAGCAAGAGTATTGGCCCCAAAAGTTTGGGAGCTACAAATCTATTGTAGATTGGTTTCCATTAGATTATTAATCTTGGCTTTGTGCCTCTCAAGGCCCCAAGACATGAGCAGTTTTGAAGCCTGTCTTCCCTCTTGCAGCCCGTTTTGGCTTTTCTTGGTATCTGGCTTTACCTATGCTTAGCTGTCGCTAAAGGTGAAAGTTCTCCCAAGCCCAGTACAGGGTGGAAATGTCCATGCAAAATCACTTCAGGGCTTTCACCCCACTCTCTGTGTCTTGGAAGAGCCTTCTGAGTTCATCTTGCAGAGAAGATTTGCATACAGCTGGGTTTCCTAGCTCCATAGTGGATAAATAGTGTGGGTCTTAGCCAGATGGTATGTGATAGTCATGGTTTCATAGGATCTTCTGTCCATGAGCTAAATCTTAAATCCGTCAACTTCAGTAAAAACTAGTTTGAGCTGCAGAGTGTATGGCGAGTACTGTCAAGAGTCTAGAGGGAGTATGTATGATCTTTCTATAAGACTCCGCTGGGCTTGGTTTTTGTTGAACGTTTTTGCATTCAGATGGTTCTTTTAACAATGTAAGGATTTCCAATACTCACCCAAGATCCGTCAATACACAAAGAAAACCAACATCTAAATTAAATCAGTGGATAAATGCAGGCAACCAAGACATTGCTTTTAACTTAGTTCAGGGGTTTGGGCTCATTTTTCATGAATGAATATGAAGCACCTCACAGTCTCTTTGCATTTGACCCTTGATAATTGTAGGGTCAAGTTGGAAGAGGGTGTCTGGATTGTACCTAGAGACACAGATGATCTTATGAACAAGAATTACTTCATTCAATTTGCTTCTTTGCCAGCCTTAAATGTATGGTTACTTACGTGTTTAAGGAATGCATCTGACATGAGGTTAATATTAAACTTCATGCCAGACACTTAAAATCCTATTTTTGTGTTGCCCTAGCATGTGTGCTTAGCTTCCTATTGCAGTATTCCTTTGGTTATAGGATGTCTTCTCCTGTATGGTCTCCTAATGGTGTGTCCTTCTGACATAATTCCTCAATACACAGAATCTAAAATGTTTCAATTCTTTGTGTAGTCAGTCCTATTAGCATGGAGAAATTACTTCTCTAGAAACCAGAGAGGGAATGCTGCAGTGGTTTAAATATAGTGAAATTTAAATTTCATGCTTATGTCTTCATCAGATTGACTTGCAGAAGATGCCGTTGGGAAAACTGAGCAAGCGACAGATCCAGAGTGCATACTCCATCCTGAATGAGGTTCAGCAGGTGAGCATGAAAGAGATGTTAGAGCAGAGAGGGAATTCAGAAGTTGTTCTCGGCTCAGTGGGGTGAATCTCGGCTCAGTGGGGTGAATCTGGGCATATAAAGATCTGTGCTTTCTCTCTCTCTCTGGAGAAGAGGGTGTGGCTTCCATGGGTAACCAGTTAGTTCTCTTCGCTGTTGTACCAGTGTGGGCAGTACTTGTGTCTTTCACATTTTTATTGCTCAAACTTTAGGCTGCACCAGACATAAATGGCAGTTGAGCAAATGAAGCTGGTGCCTTGATCTAGTAGTGAGCTGGTGTTTCCACCCCAGAGAATTCTGTCAGAGGATGAGAATAAAGGTTAAGTTGACACAGGAAAGGGTCTGGTTTGATAATATTGCTGTGTTTACACATTGTGATTTGAACCATTCCAGAATCACTACACAGTATTACCTGTACAGATTGCAAAAGTGTACCAGCATAACCCATTGGTTTTGTCACGGGCTCCCTGGCAAAGCACGGATACAGGAAGTTCTTCAGTTGCTAGAATAGACCAGAACCTTGACAAGGATATGCACCACTTATATATCCTGAAGACTTTGTTTTGCCCTCCGGAAACACAATCCCAGTTTAATTTTTCTCATACACAATTCTGTGTATTTCTGTGCAAATACTGTGTCTTGCTACAAGCAAGACACTTAAACAGAATCACTCTTTTTTAGTCCTGTGAGAGTTTCAGCATGAGTACTGTTTGTATTTCTGCTCCTGTGTTAGTCCTTAAGTATCTTGTGTGTTTTTATTGCTATGGAGACTTAGTCTTTGTAATTTTCTTTGGTGCTTCTTGTCTTGTGTAGGCAGTTTCTGACAATGGTTCAGAATCCCAGATTTTGGACCTCTCCAACCGCTTCTATACTTTGATTCCTCATGACTTTGGGATGAAGAAGCCACCTCTCCTAAATAACTTGGAATACATTCAGGTATTGACTGGAAACTGTATGTTGTTTTCAGGCAACAGGTCTTGATGTCAGACACCTAACAGAGAATATGTGAGGTTTTAGCACTTACTTAACCTCATAAAAGCACAAGGTTAAAATAAGTGTTAAAACATCACAAACAGAAAGATAATCTGAAGCAAAAGAAGTTTAACCTCATGCTTTCATGAGGTTAAACTTGTTTTGCTTCAGAATGTTTGTTTATGTGGATATAGCTGTGTAAATAATTATATGCTTAAGTTATTAGAAGATACAGATGTCATGTATATACATGTGTGTATATTTTAATATATTTTTGGGTGTATATATATATTTAAAGACAATACTCTTGTGTTATTAGATGGCACCATGTGACCAGTGATTGTCATACACTTTAAGTTTGGGGTATCCCAGACTTATTCTGAACATGTCGAAGGCCTAACTAACATAACATAACATAACCTAACCTAACATAACCTATTTAAATTCTTCAGGCTAAAGTGCAGATGTTGGACAACTTGCTTGATATTGAGGTTGCTTACAGCCTTCTCAGAGGTGGAAATGAAGATGGAGATAAAGACCCAATTGACATCAACTATGAAAAACTTAAAACAGATATTAAGGTAAAGGAAATAAAAGGCAATGAGTGGCTGTGAATATAAGACGGTGTCCTGTTAGTTTGGAGTAAAACAAATCACCTAAACTGTAACTGGACAGATGTATTGGCACAGATGGCTTAAGGAATTGAAACATGTTCAAGGAGATGCAGAAAGAGCTGAGCTGTTTTGACTTGGAGAAAAGAAAGCTCAAGGGATACTGTATCAATATGTAGGAATACCTGATTGGAGGAGGAAGGAAAGAAGAGGCAAACTTTCCTCAGCGGCTTCCAGTGACAAGAGGCAATGGGCACAAATTGAAATACAGGAATTTGTGTTTAAACGAAAGAAAAAGCTTTTGTTGTTGATGTTGTTTTTTTAGGTTTTTTAATTTGTTTACTCTGGCAGTGGTCAAACACTGGAAAAGGTTGTCCAGAGAGGCCATGGAGGCTCTATTCTTGGAGGTGTTGAAAGCTTGACTGCTCTCAGTCCTTGGCTGACCCTTCTTTGAGTAGTGGAATTGAAAATCATCTCAATTTCCAGCATTGTCTCAGACATTCTGTGGCTATATATCTGCAAATCTTCTCTAGCTATGAATGTATTTCCACCTAAATGGTGGAAGAGGTTTAAAGAGGGCAGTTGCAAGCATAGGGAAGATGTTGTCATGTTGTAAGATGGCTGCTAGTTTGTGTGCTGAGGAAACTTCTCATTTGCCTCTTTGCAGGTTGTTGACAAAGATTCAGAAGAAGCCAAGATTATCAAACAATATGTGAAGAACACTCATGCTGCTACGCACAACGCATATGACCTCAAAGTTGTGGATGTAAGCTGGGCAATACTGGGGTTTATCTTTGGGAAGATGGACTCTCCTAAGCTGACTTGCTTGTTTGCAATTGCCTTGTGTTTTTGAGTAGCTTACCCAGTTTCCTCTGTTGAGGGATGATTTGATAGAGCATTTCCTTTTAATTAGAATAGCAAAAGTCTAGGCAGAGATGAATCTAAGCTTAATGAGGTGGTTTTGCTTTGGTGTTTTTATTTTCATTTCATTTGCCTCAAAAGAGAGGTGGAGGAGTAATCATCTGAAATTGAGCCTTAGTTCACGGAATGATTTTTTCAGAAAAATAGAGCCTCATGAAAACGCAGAAGAAAAGGTGGAGAAGTAATCAATAACAAGTACTGCGTGATTGCCGCTACCTCTTTTTTGCTAGCATGACACAGCCAATTACAAACACTAAAACCCATCCTGATCAGTTTTCCTAGCAGATCAGTGTACGTTGCAGATTGGATGATTTTGTTTTTTCTCCCCTCTGATGAGTTGCACAAAGGTAACAGTTTATTTGCTTGGTTATTCTTTTCCTCTTATCCTTTTCTGAACTGAAGATCTTCAGGATTGAGCGTGAGGGAGAGAGCCAGCGTTACAAGCCCTTCAAGCAGCTCCACAACCGCCAGCTGCTGTGGCACGGCTCCCGCACCACCAACTTCGCCGGCATCCTCTCGCAGGGTCTGCGGATAGCTCCGCCTGAAGCTCCTGTGGTAGGTGAAACAGCTTCTCTGGCTGCCTACATCCCTGTGCCCAGAGATGGCCACAGGCAGGGACAACCTAAATATGGGAATTTTTGCGTGGGGAGGGCCCTGTGTTATCTGCCACCATTTAGACAACGTCGCATTCCCCCAGTGGGTTGCTCACTGGTGTCCACGAGAGCTTGAGTTGCAGCTTTGCTCTCCTGGGAGCCCAGCCAGGTGGATTCAATGCTGCCTTTGTGTTATTGCCCCAATTTTAAAAAATTATTTATTTATTTCCTGCTTACAGACTGGCTACATGTTCGGGAAGGGCATCTATTTTGCTGACATGGTATCCAAGAGTGCTAACTACTGTCACACATCTCAAGCTGATCCCATAGGTTTAGTACTACTGGGAGAAGTTGCCCTTGGAAATATGTAAGTAACTTAGGAAAAGTATTTGCCAAATGTGCTTAATACATCCTCATAGAAGGTGATGCTAAGATTGCAAGCCTTCTCTTCAGTGGGAAGAAAAAGCACTTGTTTTTTCTTCAGAAACAAGATTTGTTTTTTCTTAAAATAAGAGATATGGTTACAGGTCTAGCTGGATCTTGTACAAAATGCCAACATCATTAAAATTAGTAACCAAGACAAAGAAGGAAGGCTGTTAAGTTCCAGAAGACTAGAATTTAGATTAACTTCACGTTAACTCATCATAAACTGAAGCCTGGAAATTTTTGATTTTTTTTTCCAACAGAATAGTTTAGGATGAATGTAAAGTGCTATTGTGTGTTCTTTGTGCTGTCCAGGTATGAGCTAAAGAATGCTTCCCACATCACAAAATTGCCCAAGGGAAAACACAGTGTCAAAGGTAAGCATTAGTAGTTGTCATTGGTAATCTGTAATTGATGGCAAACTTGGTTGTGGCACTCTGCTTAGCAAGGAGAACTACAGTCACTTCTTAGCTGTACTTCCTTAAAGGAGTTGCATAATGTTGCCCTTCAGTTGCATCAGGATGTGTATGTGGTGTTTTAAGATAGAAGTTAATACACTCAAAGTGTTAAGACTGAAGGTGCCTGAAGTTCAGGAGGAAACTTGAATTTGATGTTACACTGGAGAAAATATAAAGTGCATTCTCTAACTTCTTACTTGTTTTCATTGTAACAATACTGTGTATTTTAGAAGAAAGATGAATAGATCAAAAGAATATTGTTTAGCTTTCAAAGTGGCTTAGAAGCTTTGACAGAAGGGAGAAGCAAAGAATAAAAGTTCAGATGGAACAAGTGCTCTCATTACACTTCTATCTGCAAAAAGTATCATTTATTGAAAAAGAAGATGAGAGAAAAGACTTAGCTGTCTAATTCAAGCAAAAGAAATGGTAATCATGACTGTCTTCTGTACCAAGATGGGAGAGTGAATCAGTAATGAGTGGCTTTTCTTAAACTATTCATTTTGAGAGGCTTAAAAAAATCAGTTGCCTAAAATAGAATAAAATGTAATTTAGCACCTTTTTCAATACATACTACTTATGTACTTCTGGATGTCAAATCAGATGTATATTGGAAATTTTAAGGAGAATAAGAATTGGTTTGTTGTAGTTGTCTGAAAATCCCGCAATGTGCATATTTTCATTAATGGAGCTAGGATATGAGAGCTACAAATCTGTTCTGGTTTAGCTTTGATCATACAGATTAGACAATTAACAGCTGAAAGTCTAAAATTCTCATTTTTAATGTAGCAGAGTACAACTGCTGTAACGATGGTGATGCTGAATTGAATAAACAGACTGTATTTTTTGTGTTCTTTTGAAGATACTTCTACACTTGATTTGGAAGTATATGTGAAGTAGTATTTGGCTGGCTGGGTCATTTTCTATTTGTGCAAAGTCTGTGTTAGCCTTCTAGATTTGCAGCTAACGGTGTTTTTCCTTTTTAGGCTTGGGCAAAACGGCACCTGATCCCACAGCCACTACCACCCTTGGTGGTGTAGAGGTTCCCTTAGGGAATGGGATCTCCACCGGAATTAATGATACCTGTCTTCTTTATAATGAGTATCCTTTGCTGTTACATTGGCTGCACACGTTTGAGTGTGTGCTGTGTTTGCAGGACCTCACTAAGGCCGGTTGGGAGTTTTGCCTCATTGTGTTTTGTTTGGTTTATATCTGCTTTGGGGAGTATTTGCAGACAATCTCTTCTGCAAGGAGGATGATTTTACAGTTGTTGCACTTGAATTGTCCTTCTGCAAAAAAACCCGAAATAATACATGTACCAATAGCTGTTCCCCAGCAGGACTCCATACCAAAAGCTATTGGAATGGCCAGGCAACACTGCCCTGTAGCGTCTTGCCCAGAGATGTGCCAGGACAAGGGGAGGGGAATGCAGCCTGTGGTTTCACGTCGCTCCAGTCCGGTTTCTTTCTCACGGTGTTGTGGCTGGCCAGCTTGGCCAGGAGGAGGTGGGGGAGCCAGCTCTGTGCTCTTGCGCTCTCTCAACACATCTTCTGTGTTCCCCAGACCTCTGCAAGTGTTGAGGTAAGCCCCAAATGCCCATCAGAGATGTAGCCATTAAGTCTCTTTCTAGGCAGAAGTGCCTCCAAATCATTGTGTGCTTTACATTCACAAGAGATGAATACAAGTAAGTGATGTCTAAGGTCCAGCTCACTCTCTTCACTGCCAGTGAAGCAGGTAACCCAGTAGTTAAATCTCTGGGTTTGTAGAAACTGCCTTTGGCCTTGGTGAGCTGTTTTCCTCCTACAAGCAGTATTAGCAACACAGCTCATGGCAATACTGGTTTTATCTTGACTTTTTTTAAATACGGCATCTGCCAGATGATACACTATAATACAGTTGGTATTAGCTAGTTGAGGTAACATGATGTGTATTTATTTTGTTTTACACTTTGGGATTAGAGGTAAGTTTGAGGCCTAAAGCATTGCAAAACAAATAGGTGAGCTGGGACTGTCTCTGGAAAAATAAGAATGTGCAAACACTGCCAACTGTTGTAGAGCTCTTCTCTGTGATTCCAGTTTGGCTTTTTTAGTGGGAAATTAAGAAGGCATCAATGATTTTGTGCTGGAAGGTAGCAATAGAGCTGCAATAATAATTGTAAATGCTGGATTTGAAACTGCAGCTGTCATCTAAGCTACATGGCTCCTCTGCTTAGATAGCAAGAGAGATGTATGTTGCTCTGACAAAAAATAATTTTCAGGAGCCACAGCCCCTTATCTAAGTCGGTTCACCTGCCTGTCATTCGGGATTCCTGCTGCACAATTCTCCACGACTTAATTGCTTGTTCCTAACTATTGTATAAAACATTTTCAGATTCAAGGAAAAGTCAGATTTAAAGCTTTGTGGTTTGAGCTCTTAAAACTGGTTAATCGCACAGGCTTCTGTATGGTAACATAAGTTCAAAGGTGACGTTTCACTGTGTTTTGAGGTTTTTCTGTGTTATTAATATCAACTACTGTAATTATTCCTTAACATTCTTCCCAGATATATTGTGTATGATGTTGCTCAGGTAAATCTGAAGTACCTGTTGAAACTGAAATTCAACTATAAGACATCACTCTGGTGAACAGTATTTAGAAGCCCTGTTAGAGTTATACTGTAGTTACACTATAGCGTTGACTTCTGACATGCTTATGCATTGACTTCTCTTACCAAGATATCAAGAGCTAAACTGCAGAAGAGATTACTAAATCCTATTTAGTACAACACTTAGTGAAAGTTTTATATAAAAAGTGTGGCAATACACGGACCTGAATCCTGATGAGAACGAGTACCTGGTTTTGTTTTATACCACTTCTAATTCTGGTGCTTTTTTCTTTTAATTGACCAAACTGACAAGAAAGAAAAAAAGAAATTAATCTGGTGTTCTTAGCCAAACAGAGCTGGGCAAGAGCAGGAGAAGGAACTTGAGCATGTTTGTGATACTTGCTCTGTTAAAGTTCCCCCTTGTTTAAGATACTCTTTTTCGGTTTTCACTCAAATAAACAATAAATGTGCATTTATTTTGAGGTAAAAAAAAATAAAAGCTAATTTCATACTAACAGTTTTATGTTTCAAAACTTCCAAATTGTTTTGGGTTTGAGTCATAATTTAAATGTATTTGGTAGAATGTTCTTATACATGGTATCTCTCTCGAAGATTGAATGCCAAATATTGAAATCTGTAGTCATGTTTCAGGAAGTTATGGTGAAATTAAAATTTGGAGTTTCCACTGAGACTTCATCTGTCAACAGTTGGTGTGGTAAACATGGAAAATGAGCTTGTGGCTGTTTAAATTTAGTATTAGCCCAAATAAACCTCCTTTAAATACCTACCTTCAACATGATGTAAGTTGGTTGTTGTAGACTCACATCCTAACAAAGCTGTAAGTTGAGTTTGGGCTCAAGCTTCATTCATCAGGACCTGGGATGAGATCTGTTGATATGCTGTCGGTGGTCTTGAAATCCCTGTCTCAAAACAGCAATACAAACTGATAATTTCAATGTTTCATGATGCTTGTTACTTCTTACTTTCAGTTAGTCATTGAGCAACATGGGAAGACTTAAACATAGAGCAACATCAGATCATTCTCTTCAAAAATTACTGATTTCCCTGATGGCTAATTCCCAAGAAGGGGACAGTTCCAGCCCATTCTGATGGTTCTGGCTCCAGTCTTTGTTAACCTGTGTGGAGACAGCAGATCCGTTTCCTAAAATGTTGTCATGTCCCAGGGCCTTTTGTAAAAGGAGTTCAAAGCCAAGGTGGTTGCTAATGGTGCGGGTCTTTCCAGGACCCCTGAAGGACAGGAGGATGAAGAATGATAGATGGAAAACAAAGCTGCTGTCAGGGAGAGAAGGAAATGTGGAAGGACTGGGTGAGTTGTATGGCTTGAGGACAGCTCAACAGAAAAAACTGACTGAGGTTGGCGATAATGGATTTTAAGCGGAAGTGAGGAAAGTGGCCTGTCTTCTGCCTCTTAAGTAGCTTAACCAGTGACTAATCATTGTTTTGCTTCCAAAAAACCCTTTTGGTCAGTCACTTAAGTATGATCTTGTCAGTCTCTGAAAGAGAACATGAGAACTTGTTCAATTTAGTTATGAGATAGGTTATTATTTTTCCCCCTCAAAAAAAGCAGCTAACCATTCAGTTTGGGACCAGGAGTAGAAGGCAGCTGACTTTGATGCTCCCTCTGTTACCTGTAACAGAGGTGGCTGAAAGTTCCCTGTTGCTCCAGCCCAAGCAGCAGAAGGAGTGCTTTGTGCTGTGTACGTAGCGCTCAGTTACAATTGCAGCACAAGCAAGTACATCCCAAGCTGTCCCTAACCTTGCAAATATGGCAGGAAAAGACAGGACTTTCCGAAGAAGCAGCAGGTGCCCTTTGGGGGCTGGAAGAGAGCCCTGTGACTGTCCCGCAGTGAAATCTGATGTGAATTCGGGCGCTGCTTTTGCTGCCAGCTTGTCCGACCGCGGAGCAGATCCGCTCTCCTGGATGCGGGCGCTGGTGCCGCCGGACCCAGCGGATGGACAGCCTCTCCCCAGGGCCAGGCTGGGAAGAGCAGCACGGTGACAACCACTGAAGGCGCTGCTTTGGGAGTGCGAGCACAGAGCAGAGCTGGATGAATAGGCAGCCCCATTTCTGTCAAAAGCACTTGAAAGGAAGGAGTTGTCAAGACATTAGGTCCCATGACATCCTCTGCTTTTTTCAGGGGAGGCATGTTGAGGAATGGCTTCTGATCTAAATGTTAAACTACCAAAAGCAGCAATTTATAAATATTTAACTATTTTATCTTTATTTAGCATGGCTGCAGGCTCTGTTGTACAAGAGCTCACAAACATTAAGATAGTCCATGCAGTTAATTGAAGGAAGCCAGCCTAGGCTTACTGATTGGCCATCAGTGTAAATTCTTTGTGACTTGCCTGAGTTCATGCAGGAAAGTAGTGGCTGAGAAAAAAAATCAGAGCATGAGTTGCCCAACCTAGTACTTAGGCCATAAAATAATGACATTCTGCCCCTGCCCCCCTTCAGTTTCTAATCAGAGGAAAGGGGGGGAGCAGGGAACCCCCAAACAAATAACTTCTATATGAAAAAGACCTCTGGACACATCAAACTTTCTCAGTACCATAAATATTTGTACTCTTGTTCTTGAATGAGGCCTGCAGTGTTTGTAACTACTGAGGTCTCTGCTTCAGCTTGCTTTCTGGAAGACTTACAGACCTCACTCTGTGAATTCTGGAAATAAAATGACATAATTGTCTGCTGAAATGTAGCCCATTTATATCCCACTTAGTGTTTTGCCTGAATTGCTTTTATGTATGTGTTGAGGCCCCTAACTTAGTCCATTATACTTACGCTCCTGTTATGCCCATAAAAATAGTTTCCACTGTTGTGGAGTATGTGCATCTGAACAAGATGTGTGCTTGTGTGTGCTTTGACTTTCAAGTTAATGCCAGGCTGCTTCTCCAGAAATGGTCATTTTGGAGATGAAGCAGCACCTGTGAGAAGAAAAGCAGGTGTAGGTCCCAGCCAAATTGCTGTGATTTTCATTTGTTCTGGTGTGAAGGTAGCATGTGGGCCTGTGGGCCTTGCAGGCCACCTCCTCACAGAAGTGAGATACACAGGGACAGGCAAGGCGAGAAGAAGGAATGACTTCCCAGCAACTCAAAGGGAAAACTACTGCTTCCCCCACCCCCTCATTACAAAGTCTAATTTCATGTGATTAATGCAGCAGGACTCAGACTTCACAAGAAAGTGCTTCAGTGACTAAAGAGCACTCTCTTCTGCCAGCTGTCTGTGCTTTTCTTCCTACTGCCAGGGCCTGCCTAGGGGAGATGGGAAAATGACAGCGTAGCTGTCTCCCATCCCCTGGATGCAGCACTACTTGCTCTGTGCTGACAGGACTCTGAATGCATTGGTCAGTAGGTAGTGTAACCCATGTCTTAGTATCATCTGCAGCAACTGAGGAGAAAAGGGAGCGTGGAAGTGCTCTCTGCAGCATTTCAGCACACGCCATTAGGAGCAGTTGCCTAACGTGACCCTGGCGAGAGCAAATGGCAGCAGTGCAGCCAGTTTAGAGACCTCCCTCCAGCTGTGCCAAGCAGGTGAGTCAGCAGCACCTAAGGCAGGTTGGTGGCTGCGAGCACGGATGTTTTCAGTCACCCTGCCTGTCTGTCGGAAGAGTTGTGTCATTTCCACGTGGCCCAAGTGCAAACTGCAAATTTGCCAGAATGGTAAAAGGGTGCACTGAAAATGTTGTGTATTTGTGTTCACACTGAGAAATGCCCCTGGCTGGGGTTTGTGAAATGGGGTCATGTTTGTGTGACTTGGAAACAGCGAGCACAGGACAAACGAAAAACCGGAACACAGAAATACTGCAGTATTCATTAAAGGCCAAGATGTAAAAGGTCCTTTATCCAGGAATCATAATAAGTTTTGATTGTTACCCTTTCAACATGGTGAGTGCTAATGGCTTCTGTTAAATATTTTCTAAATGCAGCTGTTAGAATGAAATGGAGGAATAATCATCATCGTGCTGTTCGGAGCTGAATTCTTCACACCTGTTAATCTCTGAGATGATTGGCAGGAGGCATTTGGGGAGGGGGCAAATCTCTCTTACCTTTTTCATCTAGTTTTATCCCAGTCTACAAAGACTCCCTGAAAGGCATTGAGTTTCTTGGATTCCTTTTTCCTCTTTCCCTTGTAGAAATTCACTCTTGAGGACTGTTGCAAAATGTGATTGTGTTATAGACCAGTTTTCATCCCTCCCCTTCAAAGCTCTTGCTCAGGGAAAGCTGTAGCATCAGGGTGGCTCTGGGCAACGCTGCTTTCATTGCAGCCAGGCCTGAAGACAAGGTTTACAAAGCACAGCAGCAAAAACCTCGCTAGTAATCAGTGTCTTCTGTCAACTGCGGAAGTCTCAGTGTCGCGAGTCTTAGCTGGTGTTAACATCCAGCCCTTGGAACAAGGGGAGCACAGCTGAAGTACAGAGAAATATTAGTGTCATTAACACATTGTTTAACTGGGCCTGGAAGATCTGGTCCATGTCAGGCCTTCTGGGTGGTGGAGGTGTTTTATTAAAAGGGGAAAATTGTGCAGGGTTTAATGTTTTGGGCGGGGGCTGGTGTTTTAAATAGCACAGATTACTATTTAGTTGTGTTTTGTTATTAGTTTCTAAGAGTTTTGTGCCTACAGTGCTTTGCATCTGTCTACTGTAGCAGCTTTCTTTGGAGCTGTGCACTGTGGAAAGCTCTGGCTGAAGTGTCTTAGGCCCTTTGGGGGCTACGGGGAGGGAAGGCTGTTTAAACAACCTTTAAAAATGACCTGAAAAGGGGGTTGGAAATGCAAGCTTGGCTTTGTATTTTCTTTTTTCTTTTTTTTTTTCTTTTTTTCTTTTTTAAAGCTCTGCTACAATGTACATAGAAAGCCCTGGGGGGAATTTCTAAAGCATTTCACTCAGTTTGTTTCTTCGCTTAGAAACTGGCTTTTTTCCCCTTGAGCATAAGGGCAGCATTGATTTTATTTATGTATTTGAAATTGTTTAATAACATGACCTATATCCTGCCCCTCTCAACCTGCCAGAGTGCCTAGTCATCTGAGTTCATTAGCAAATTAAGAACACAAATTAAACTCTATTCCATGTCCCAAGATACGCATTTTCTGTATTTTGTAGAATCTTTGGTTTCACCTAGGTGCTTTCAAAAAGTTGCATACAACCAGGCATAGCATCCATTTTGCATTACACCACTGTGCTCTTGGCAATTTGCTTCACATGTGACACAGGCTTAGCCTTGACTAAGATACACTGTTTATTTATTTTGAAGCTCAATTTGCATTTTCATATTTATTTATTTTTATATATATATATAAAAGGAATTTTGGTTGGTGTAAGTAGCAGTAGGTACTGTTATCAAAGCCAAACCTACGTAGAGTCTGGCCCATGAGCAATTAAGGTGCTTGTGATATCTCCATGCTTACATTTCTTGATGCAGAAGCTTTAAAATTCACTGTGGTGCAGAGATCTAAGAAAACTACACAAAAAAAACCCCACTGCTGCTGCTTGAAGAAAGCTTTTGGGGGTGAGATGGTAAGAGAGCAGGCCAAGACAAGGAGCTTGTTGGGCAACAGCCACCCACTGTCAGGGGTTTGTTGGCTTTCCCTGGCACTGGGTGAGAACAAGTGAGACCTTGACCTTCAGGCCTTGGGCGTGGTGAGCATTTCAGCCTCCTCTCGGGAAGAGTGCCCCGGACTGTGACAGCAGGGCCAGGGCTGGCTGTGCTGGGATTGTTTTGATCCCTTACTCCTCCTGGAGCCTCACCTTTGCAGTCATTTATGAAAAGCAAGGACAAGGAAAATAGACACAGTTTAGCAAAAAGTTACTACTCAGTGAAGGAGGATGGATATAATAAATTGGGATTGTTTAAAGACTCAGAGCTAGCACGCCACTTTGGGGTGACCCTTTGTGACAGTCAACACCTCCACCCCCTTTGCCCCCACAATGAACTGCCAGTCACCCATTGCCCCTCATCCCGCATCATAAGGATAGGGAACTGTTGGAGCAAGTCCAGAGGAGGATCATGGTGGTGATAGGAGGACTGGAGCACCTACCCTACGATGCCAGGCTGAGAAAGATGGGGGTCTTCAGGCCTGGAGACCTCATAGCAACCTTTCAGTACCTGAAGGGGAGCTACAAGGAAGCCGGAGAGGAACTCTGTTAGGAACTGTAGTAGTGATAGGACAAGGACTAATGGGTACAAACTGAAAGAGGGGAAAATTAGGTTAGGTGTTAAGAACAGAGTCTTTACAGGGAGGGTGGTGAGACACTGGAACAGGGTGCCCAGAGCAGCTGTGGCTAGCACAGCCCTCGAGCTGTTCAAAGCCAGTTTGGACGGGGCTCTGAGCCAACCTGGTCTAGTGGAAGGTGCCCCTGCCAATGGCAGGGAATTGGAACTAGATTGGAACTAGTATAATGTCCACTCCAACTCCTTAACGATGGCTGTGTGGTTTCGCCAGGCTCCGGGCGCCCCCGAGGGGAGCGCTGGGTTCCTGTGACGGCGCTGTTCCCGTTCCTGCCCGCCGGGAGCGGCGCGCGGGCCCCGCCGCCCGTCCCCTCACGGCCCGCGGGAGGAAGCC